>JAKUCV010007622.1:88735-164938 GCA_028386065.3 Turnera subulata
ATGGTAATGTGATTACCTATAAAGGGCGATTGGTTGCGAAAGGTTTCAAGCAAGTTCATGGTATTGACTATGATGAAACTTTCTCACCGGTTGCCATGGTTAAATCCATCCGGATTCTATTGGCTATAGCGGCATACTATGATTATGAGATATGGCAAATGGATGTCAAAACCGCCTTCCTTAACGGGAATCTTTTAGAGGATGTGTACAAGACACAGCCTGAAGGTTTTGTCGATCCAGAGTGTGCTTATATGGTATGCAAGTTGCAGAGATCCATTTATGGATTGAAGCAAGCTTCTAGGAGTTGGAATCTTCGTTTTAATGATGTGATCAAAGAGTTTGGTTTCATTAAGAATGAAGAAGAACCATGTGTTTACAAGAAGGTTAGTGGGAGCACTATTGTTTTCTTGTTGTTGTATGTTGATGACATCCTATTCATTGGGAATAATATTCCGACACTACAGTCCGTAAAGACTTAGTTAGGAAAGAATTTCTCGATGAAGGACGTAGGTGAAGCTGCCTAAGTGTTAGGTATAAAGATCTATAGAGATAGATTGAAAAGGCTTCTCGGGCTATGTCAGAGTACGTATATTGACAAGGTGCTAAAGAGGTTTAGCATGCAAGATTCCAAGAAAGGGTTCTTGCCCATGTCACATGGCATATCTCTCTCAAAGAATCAATGTCCTAGTACATCTAAGGAGAGAGAGCGGATGAGTAAGATTCCTTATGCTTCGGCAATAGGATCTATCTTGTATGCCATGTTATGTACTCGGTCGGATGTCGCTTGTGCTTTGAGTGTCACAAGCAGATACTAGTCTGATCACAGTGAGTGTCACTGGACAGCCGTAAAGAACATCCTTAAGTACTTGAGAAGGACTAAGGATGCATTCCTGGTTTACGGAAGCGTTGATGAGCTTGTGTAAAGGGTTACACAGATGCTAGCTTCCAAACCGATAAGGGTGATTTTAGATCGCAGTTAGGTTAGGTGTTTTGTCTTGGAAGTGATAATGTGTGCTGGAAGAGTTCCAAGCAAGGTACTGTACGCAGGTAGAGTTCCAAGCAAGAGACAGTAGCCGACTCTACAACTGAGGCTGTGTATAGTTCCTTTTGGGAACAAAGAAGGAGATCTATTGTCTAATCCTCTCACGCAGCGGAAGCTTGATGATCATGCTAGATCCACATATAAGAGATATATGGATGATTAGCTTTAGTGCAGGTGGGAGATTGTTAGTGTAATATGCCCAAAAGCCAATCATGGATGATTATTTGTGGTCATGTATAAGCATTAAGGTTATTCCAGTAAGTATCGTTTATGAGATAAACGCTTGTACATACTTATAACCCTAAAATATTTCATATTCTTAAATTGTCCCTAGTCGATTATTATTATGGATGGGTTGTAATAATAAATTAAGACTAGCATATGTTGAGAGTTTATATGTGATATGAATTCAACATACGGGTACAAGTTGGAGAACTTGTGGACTGGACCGACCCACATAAGAACGCTACATGGAACGTTATATGTTTTGTCGATAGCGGTTCTTATAATGTATTGTCCTCAGACCTATGATCATCAAGGTTCCCAACATGTGAGTCATATGCTTTGATATTATTCCTGGTCATCCGTAACTGGATAGACGTAATGGTAATCATTGGGTATATGATGAGTGTGTAGTGGGTTTTGTATGATCCAGAGGGGATTCGTCCAACCCATATAACGGGTATATTATCGGAGTGTTTCTTGATAGAGTTGAACCGTAAATGCATGGCCATGCTCGGATAATGATATATGATATCATTGGTATCCGTTTTACCGGTTAACTCGAGGATCAAGAAACCGAGATTAAACATATACGAGATTGACAAATTCCATGTCTCGTGTTTAATCATGATATTGGGACGAAGGGACGATGAAATGTTCCGAGGCACGTGGAATCAGTATTGATCTTGTCGTTCGGGTGGCAATGAAGTATTGCTAGACGCCGCTCTTTGCTTATAATTGTAAAATGAGATTTTATGATTATTGCCGGACGTACAAGTGCCTACAGGGTCACACACATACAGCCGTTGATTCTAGCAGGTGGTTGAACCGTGGTTGGACCATGGTTGAACCAAGGTGTGGTTGGACCGTGGTTGGACCGTGGTTGGAATAAGGTCGTTTTTGGGCTGGTTTGGTTCACTAAATGTCAGATTTTTGAACCAAAACATGCTGAGTTGTGTTGATAATGCTTAGTGGGAAACATGATTACGTGGAGACATAATCATGTTGCTTAGTGGACCACCATGTTGGCCATTAACTCCACTAATGCATTATGCCTTTGGGGGTTGAGTGATTAGATCACTATTGCTCATCTTCTTCCTCACACACACTTGTTCTGGAGAGAATTTTCAGAGCTTGAGAAGAGTTCTTGAGTGATCTGAAAATTGAGAGAAAAACACCACACACAAATGCTCCTGGAAACCTGTTGCTAACACATCAGTTCGGGAGAGCTCGGGTTGAAGTCGTGAGACGTTCTTCAACCGGTTACAGCGGTTCGTGTGGATACCGTAGAGGGGCGAGGCTTACGTCTGGCTCTTGCTGTTTCGGTTCTACAGTTGGGTGAAAGACCTCAACCGTTATAGGTATGAAAAATTGTTATTCGGTTTAGCACCCTTCACATGGATCCTCCATGTGTATCCGGTATTTCCGCTGCGCATACATGTTGTATTTTGTGCTTTTGATTGTCAATTGCATGAACCGGATACCTACAGCATGTCCCCAAAATGAAGAGGGAAGGTCAGCTTGACTCATCATCGAACGAACCATGTCTAACAAGGTTCTATTCCTCCTATCGGATACACCATTCCATTGAGGCATACCTGATGGAGTGAGCTGTGATACTATACCACACTCTTTTAGATGATCAAGAAATTCTCGGCTTAAGTATTCACCTCCTCGATCAGATCAAAGCATTTTAATACTTTTACCGAGTTGATTCTGTACTTCATTCTTGAACTCTTTAAACTTTTCAAAGAATTTTGACTTGTATCTCATAAGATACACATGGCCATATCTACTGTAATCATCAGTAAATGTAATGAAGTATTGAAAACCACCTCTAGCCAGTGTAGACATAGGTCCGCATACATCAGAATGTATTAGATCTAACAAGTCCGAAGCTCTCTCACCTTTACCGGCAAAAGGAGCCTTTGTCATTTTGCCTAATAAACATTGCTCACATGTCTCATATGATTTAAAATCAAATGTGTCTAGAATTCCATCTTTATGAAGTTTAGCAATACGAGTCTCGTTTATATGGCCCAAACGACAATGCCAAAGGTAGGTTTCATTAGAATCGTTCATTCTAACCTTCTTCGTATTAACGTTATAGAATGGTGTTTCTAGGTTTAGAACATACAAACCATTGCTCAAATATGCACCACCATAATAAATATCATTGAAATAAATAGAACAACATTTGTTCTTTATTATAAATGAAAAGCCTTTCTTGTCCAGACAAGAAATAGAAATCAAATTCCTGCTGATAGTAGGTACAGAATAGCAATCATCAAGTTCCAAAACCAAACCACTTGGTAAAGATAGATAATAAGTCCCTACGGCTAATGCAGCAACCCTTGCTCCATTTCTGACTCGTAGATCTATCTCACCCTTTGCCAATCTCCTACTCTTTCTTAGTTCCTGCACATTTACACAAATGTGAGAACCACATCCGGTATCTAATACCCATGATGTAGAGAAAGAGATATTAGCTTCTATAACGAAAATACCTAAAGTGGAAGTCTCACTTCCCTTCCTTTTCTTCACCTCTTCAAGGTAAATAGGGCAGTTGCGCTTCCAATGGCCCAGTTTATTGCAATGGAAACAATGCCCTTCCTTTGCAATACCACCCTTGGGTTTCAGCACATGATCACAAGAAGATGCACATGCACCAATCTTTTTGGCACATTTCTTCTTCTTGTTAAACTTTGCTTTACCCTTTCCTTTGCCTTTTCCAATCATCATAATGTTGGATTTGTTTGCCCTCATTTGTTGCTCAACTGTTCCCAACATGTTAAGCAACTCAGACAATGATTTGTCAAGATGATTCATATTGAAGTTCATGACAAATTGGCTGTAACTATCCGGCAACGATTGCAGGACTAGATCAACAGCCAACTCCCTCTGCAAAGGAAAACCAAGACCCTCAAGACTCTCAATGTATCCAATCATTTTGAGCACATGAGGTCTCACGGGTGATGACTCAGCCATCTTGCATTAGAATAATGCCTTGGAGGTCTCATACCTCTCATGCCTTGCTTGTTCTTCAAAGAGAATTTTCAGATGTTCGATCATATCGAATGCACCCAAGTTTTCATGTTGCTTCTGAAGCTCAGAGTCCATGTTAACAAGCATAAGGCATACTGCATCTAATGCATCATCAAGGTGCTTCTTGTAAGCATCCCTTTCTGCCCTTGGAGCACTAGGCGCCGGTTCATCCGGAACAGGCCCTTCGAGGACATACAACTTCTTTTCTTGTTTGAGGACTATCCTCAAGTTCCGATACCATTTCAGGAAGTTATTCCCATTCAACTTTTCCATCTCAAGGACAGACCACTGTGACATTGTGCTAGTGTTTTGTGCCATGGAAATTCTACAATAAAGATCAACTCACACAAATAAGAGTCATGCATAAAAAATCATTTAACAATGAATTTTATTAAATGATGCTCCTACTATGAATCAAAAATGATAAGTAGGCCAAGATCCATATTTTACTACAAGATAAGTTAGCTTTGGCTGATCACTTATGTCATAGCTATTTAGGTAGACAACTCTTGTCAATCACATCTCATGTAACTCTTGGATAGTTGAGTGAACAACACTTGTTCTTGTCTATCTTATTGACATTGCTCAATTCCTTGCCTCTAAGTCCTTAATCCTATTAAGATGACCTAGTTAAGTCCAAACCCACAATAAGCAGTTCAGATATTACAATTATCCAGTCGCACCTTGCTAGGATAGACATTGGCACCTTGCTTTGGCAAAACCTACCAAGTGTTGATCTAAGCAATGATGAGTTCTTATCAAGGAAGGCAACTAAGAACTTAATATTTACATCAACATATGTTCATACATCACATGCATATAACCAACAAATCATATATTGATGTTATGTAAATTTGGAAAACAAAGATACATGTAAACATCGATGCCCATAAGTGAACATCAATGTCTTTGAGAATCTGATTCTCCCCAACACCTTGGTAATACGCATGGACATCGATGTCCTTTCTTGAACATCGATGTCATTTGGCCTCTAGTACTCTAGGACATCGATGTCCTGTCATGAACATCGATGTCATTTGGCCTCTGGAACACAAGGACATCGATGTCCTGTCATGAACATCGATGTCCTTGAGGCTCTGGAAGTCCAAACTATTTGGCAGAGCTCAAGAACATCGATGTTCAACTCTTGGACATCGATGTTGGAAAGTTCCAAAGGTTCATTGGCCTCTGGAACTCAAGAACATCGTTGTTCAACTCTTGGACATCGATGTTGGAAAGTTCCGAAGGTCCAAAAACTTGGCAGTAGTTTTAAACATCGATGTCTAACCTTTAAACATCGATGTTTGAGACTTCTGGAACACTAGGACATCGATGTCCTGTCATGAACATCGATGTCCATTGGTCTCTGGAATCTCAAACCAAGCTCACAGGGCTCTTGGACATTGATGTTCAATCTTAAACATCGATGTTCGTGGGATTCTGCCCATGCCAACCTTCATGGAACATCGATGTTATGCCGCATAACATCGATGTCAAGTAGGCTCGGCCAAGCCCAATTTCATGTGGACATCGATGCCCATCTCATGAACATCGATGTCCTGGCCCTGCTACAAGTGAACGACAAACGTTCCTTTCGAAAACCGACGATCGATTTTCGTTTTGTCGAACCCCTTCGACTTACTACCAATTACTCCTTGATTGATATTACTTACCAATCAAGTTCTTGTTGTCAAAACACTTTTGACACAAACCAACATCAACATATATATCACATATACATAATGAAAACAATATATCATGATCATGCTTTATCACATAGAACATATCATGTATATTTACAGAACATATCAAACATATGCACATAAATTCGGTTTAGAACTTCACAAGAGGCTCCGCTACCACTGTAAGTTTCCGGTCATGCAAAATAGACAATCTAAATGCAACAAATGCACAGCGGAAACCCGGAAACCTTGGAGGATCCAAGTGAAGCAACTAAACCGAACAACAAAACAAACATACCTGAAACGGTTAGGATATTTCACCTAACTGAAGAACTGAATCAGCAAGAGTCGGACAGAAATTCCGCCCCTCTACGGTATCCACACGAACCATCGATCACAGCCGGAAACCGTCTCACGATCTCCAGCCCAAGCACTCCCGAACCATATTGCTAGCTACGGATTTCCGGGAGCTATGTGGTGTTTGATGTGTTCTACTTTCTTTCTCAAAGACTGGGTGTGAGTGTGTTCTTTTCAAAACTGAAACCTCTCACTCTCAAGTCTGAAAATTCTGATGGCTATATCAAAATGAGCACACACTAATCAGATTATTCACACCCACTAATCCCACTCACAAAAGTGTTAGACAATGGCCAACACACTTGGCCATCATGATTAGCCTTTTGTCCAATCATGTCTCCACTAGTGCTAATGGGATTACACATCACTTGGCACCAGGTTTGGCTCAATAATTTTGACAATTAGTGAACCAAACCAGCCCAAAATCGACCCTGGTCCAACCACGATCCAACAATGGTCCAACCACAAACTGGTTCAACCATGGTTCCACTATGGTTCAACCACATGCTCGAATCAACGGTTCTATGTGTGTGACCCTGTAGGCACCTGTAACGTCCAGCAATAATTGTAAAATCTCATTTTACAATTATAAGCAAAGAGCGGCGTCTAGCAACACATCATTGCTACCCGAACTACAAGATCAGTACTGATTCAATATGCCTCGTAAACATGTCATCGTCCTTTCGTCCCATTATCTAGATTAAACCGAGACATGGAAAATGTCAATCTCGTATATGTTCAATCTCGGTTTCTTGATCCTCGAGTTAACTGTGTAAAACGAATACCCATGATATCACCATATCATATAATCTGAGCATGGCCATGCATTTAGCAGTTCAACTCTATCAAGAAGCCCATCTGATAATATACCCGTTATATGGGTCGGACGAATCCCATCTTGATCAATCAAAACCCACTACACATTTATCATATACCCAAGGATTACCCTTAAGACCACCCAGTTACGGATGACTAGGAATAATATCAAAGTATACGACTCATATGCTGGGATCCTTGATGATCTCAGGTCTAAGGACAATACATATAAGAACCACTAATGACAACCATATAACGTTCCATGTAGGGTTCTTATGTGGGTCGGTCCAGTCCACAAGTTCTCTAACTTGTACCCGTATGTAGAATTCGTATCTCATACAATTCTTAACATACGCTAGTCTTAATTTATTATTACAACCCATCCATAATAATAATCGACTAGGGACATTTTAAGAATATATAAATATTCTAGGGTTATAAATATGTGCAAGCGTTTATCTCATAATCATATTTATTGGAATAAACTTAATGTGTATACATGATTATAAATAATCATCCATTGATTGGCTTTTGGGCATATTACACTAACATTGTCTACCTAAATAACTATGAAGTAAGCGATCGGCCAAAGCTGACTTATCTAGTAGTGAAATATGGATCTTGGCTGACTTATATGATTGTCTTGATTTATATAGTAGGAGCATCATTTAATAGAATTCCTTGTTAAATGATTTTGTATGCATCACTCTTATTTGTGTGAGTTGATCATTGTTGTAGAATTTCCATAGCACAATATCACTGCGATCGGTCCTTTAGAAGGAAAAGCTGAATGGGAATAACTTCCTAAAATTGTATCGTAATTTGAGGATAGTCCTCAAACAAGAAAATAAATTGTATGTCCTCGAAGGGCCTGTTCCAAATGAACCGGTGCCTAATGCTTCTAGGGCAGGAAGGGATGCTTACAAGAAGCATCTTGATGATGCATTGGATGCATCGTGCCTTATGCTTATAACCATGGACTCTGAGCTTTAGAAGCAACATGAGAAATTGGGGGCGTTCGATGTGATCGAACACCTGAGAGGTATGTGACCTCTAAGGCATTGTTCCAATGTAGGATGGCTGAGTCATCACCCGTAAGACCTCATGTGCTCAAAATGATTGGATACATTGAGAGCCTTGAGGGTCTTGGTTTTCCTTTGCAGAAGGAGTTGCCTGTTGATCTAGTCCTTCAATTGTTGCCGGATAGTTACAAGTCAATTTGTCATAAGCTTCAATATGAATCATCTTGACAAATCCTTGTCTGAGTTGCTCAAGATGTTGAGAACAACTGAGCAACAGATGAAGGCAAACAAATCCAACAGCATTATGATGGTTGGAAGTAGCAAGGGAAAGGGTAAGGGCAAGGTGAAGAAATTTGCCAAAAAGTTTGGTGCATCTTCTTCACAAGTGCTGAAACCCAAAGGTGGTGTTGCAAAGGAAGGTCAATGCTTCCATTGCAAGAAGTCCGGTCTTTGGAAACGTAACTGCCCTATTTACATTGAGGAAGTAAAGAAGCAGAAGGGAAGTGAGACTTCCGCTTCAGGTATTTTCGTTATAGAAGATAATATCTCTATCACAGCATCATGGGTATTAGATACCCGATGTGGTTCCAACATTTGTGTAAATGTGAAGGAACTGAGAAAGAGTAGGAGAATGGCAAAGGGTAAGATAGACCTGCGTGTGGGAAATGGAGCAAGAGTTGCTGCATTAGCCGTAGGAACTTACTATCTTACCTTACCGAGTGGTTTGGTTTAGAACTAGACAATTGTTATTATGTACCAACCATAAGCAGGAATTTGATTTCTGTTTCTTGTCTTGACAAGAAAGGCTTTTCATTTGTAATAAAGGACAATTGCTGTTCTATTTATTTTAATGATGTTTATTTTTGTGGTGCGTATTTAAACAATGGTTTGTATGTTCTTAACCTAGAAACCGTGATCTATAACGTTAATATGAAGAAGGTTAGAATGAACGATTCTAATGAAACCTACCTTTGGCATTGTCGATTGGGCCATATAAACGAGACTCGTATATCTAAACTCCATAAAGATGGACTTTTAGACTCATTTGATTTTGAATCATTTGAGACAAGTGAGTCATGTTTGTTAGGCAAGATGATGAAGGCTCCTTTTACCGGTAAAGGTGAAAAAGCTTCGGACTTGTTAGGTCTTATACATAGTGATGTATGTGGACCTATGTCGACACAAGCTAGAGGTGGATTTCAATACTTCATTACATTTATTGACGATTTCAGAAGGTATGGCTATGTATATCTAATGAGACACAAGTCAGAATCCTTTGAAAAGTTCAAAGAATTCAAGAATGAAGTACAAAATCAACTCGGCAAGAGCATTAAAATGCTTCGATCAGATCGAGGAGGTGAATACTTAGGCCGAGAATTTCTTGATCATCTAAAGGAGTGTGGTATAGTATCACAGCTCACTCCACCGGGTACGCCTAAATGGAATGGTGTACCCGAAAGGAGGAATAGAACCTTGTTAGACGTAGTTCGTTCGATGATGAGTCAAGCTAACCTTCCTTCTTCTTTTTGGGGACATGCATTATTGAGTGCTGCATTTACACTTAGCCGTGTTCCATCTAAATCCATCGAAAAGACACCATATGAGATTTGGACTAGGAGGCGTCCCAATTTGTCTTTTATAAGAATTTGGAGTTATGAGGCTTACGTGAGACGTGAAGCATCAGATAAACTCGGGCCTAAATCCGACAAGTGCCTCTTTGTAGGATACCCTAAGGAAACTAAAGGGTATTATTTCTATAATCCTTTAGAGCACAAAGTATTTGTTGCTCGGACTGCTATTTTTCTAGAATGAGAATTTATTTCTAGAAGAATCAGTGGGAGGAAAATAGAACTCAAAGAAGTTTGAGATATAGAGGCTGAGATGGAACAAGGACAGGAACCACAAGATGCTGTGGATGAGAATCCTATGCCTGTAACACATGGACCGCGTAGGTCGGATAGGACTCGGTATGAGCCTGAGAGATATGGATTTCTCATGACTCATACTGGAGACGTGATGCTCAAAGATGAGGATGAGCCCACTTCTTATCAGCAGGCCATCACGGGTCCGGACTCTAAGAAGTGGCTAGAAGCCATGAATTCGGAAATGGAATCCATGTATCAAAACAAGGTATGGACCTTGGTTGATCCACCTGAAGGGGTAAAACCCATGGGGTGCAAGTGGGTCTTTAAGAAAAAGACTGACATGGATGGTAATGTGATTACCTATAATGGGTGGTTGGTGGCGAAAGGTTTCAAGCAAGTTCATGGTATTGACTATGATGAAACTTTCTCACTAGTTGCCATAGTTAAATCCATCCGGATTCTATTGGCTATAACGACATTCTATGATTATGAGATATGGCAAATGGATGTCAAAACCGCTTTCCTTAACGAAAATCTTTTAGAGGAAGTGTACATGACACAACCTGAAGGTTTTGTTGATCTAGAGAATGCCGTTATGGTATGCAAGTTGCAGAGATCCATTTATGGATTGAAGTAAGCTTCCAGGAGTGAATCTTGGAAGATAACTGTGAGTGAAAGCAAATGGGTATAGTAAAGGTTCAGAGCCCCTACAAGAATCAACCCTTACAACTAGATCATGCCAACAGCAGGCTCAGCCTGTCAGGGTACTGTTAGTGTAATATGCCCAAAAGCCAATCAATGGATGATTGTTTGTAGTCATGTATACACATTAAGGTTATTCTAATAAATATCGTTTATGAGATAAATGCTTGCACATATTTATAACCCTAGAATATTTGATATTCTTAAATGTCCCTAGTCGATTATTATTATGGATGGGTTGTAATAATAAATTAAGACTACCGTATGTTGAGAATTTATATGTGATTGTCAAATTGCATGACCCGGTAACTTACATATCTGCCCCTAACAACTCTCATCAATTCTACTTCTATCTTAGGGGCATCTGCCCCTGGTAACTTTCATCGGTTCTGCTTTCATCTTAGGGATATCTTCCCCCAACGACTTTCACCTACCCTACTTCTATCCTAGGGGCACCCAACCCTGGTCTCGGTTGGTCTAAATCGAGCATGTTTGCGGACCCTTTGGATCCTCCCTCATTCAAGGCAATCGTCCAAAGAATAAGCTCACCATGTCTTCAGGAGATTCATCATTCTAAAGCAAAATACACGTCTAACTCATCATATATCATTGTAAATTCAAGTAAAAGATCATAAAATGCCCCTTAAGCGATAAATACACTTGTTTTCCTCGCCTTTCTTTCATACTCTCTTTCTCCCCTTTTTTCCCTCTTCTCTCATTTTTCTGGAATTTTTTTGGAAAACAATTTTTTTGGGTGAACAGTGCCGGTTGGGCGATCAAGGGGAGAGATGACCGCCACTTGCTGACGGTCTTGTATGGATGACCGCCAGGCGTGGCGGTCTTCTCGTCATGACCGCCCGCACTGGCGTTCATAGCTCTTGGGTTTTTGTCTTTTTTCCTTTTTTTGGCCTTTGGGTTTGGGCTTTAGGGTTTCACGAGTCCTCTCATCTCAAAACACTATAAATATAGCTCTGGGGATGTCTAAAGACCCTCACAAACCTCAGAATCCCTTCAACACACATCTAAAACAACCATGAGTGAAAATTTTCATGCCAAGGTGCTTCAATGGATGGAGAGCGTGCCTTGCATATGCCGTCTGAGTTTTGCGGTGCTGGGGCTCTCTACATTGTTCCAACTTCGTGGAGTGGCGGTGGAGGAGAACTTGATTTGTGCTGCTGCAAAATTCTGGGATAAGAGTCGTGGCTCTTTTCGCTTCGGTCAAGACATGGTGGAGCTTTGTCCTTCTATTGATGAATTCAACACGTTCATGGGTGCAAAATTCATAAGTGAAGTTGCCATGGGTTCCCTTGCAAAACCTGTCCTGAAAGAGGTTAGCAAATTTCTTTTCTTAGTTGATGGGCAGCTTAGTTTTCTTCTGGATCAGCACAATTGTCTTGACTTATCGAAAATCGTTGACCAATACTTCCTTGGTGGTTCGGAACATCATCCGAGGGAGTGTGATGCCAAATGGAGAGAAAAACGAAACCATGCTCTTGCCCTTGTGATGACACATGAATTTCTCTTAGTAGGCTCCCCTGGTGTTTGTCCTCTCCGAGTCGGTGCCTTGGTGGCTAAACTTTTTAACAAAAATAGCCTTACTCCAATGATTTTAGGCGAAACCCTCCATTGTCTAGACAAACTGGTGGACGATACTTCAGCTTTTATGTCCGGCTCTCCCCTTTTGCTTCAGGTATAAATTCTCCCACTCTGATCTCGGAATATCATCGTCATCATGTTGATTCTGCATATTGTTTTCAGATGTGGTTGTGTGAACACCTCACATTGACTGAACGGCCTCAAACCAATCCTCCGAATTACATTCGTCGTGGTTATTCCATCTTCTTCCACACCATTCAGGATTGGACCATTTTCATGAGGGATCTCATAGGCGCACAAATCATGTGGTATTGCAGGTGGTTGGGGATGCAAGAGGTAGTCGTTCGTACTTTCTCTAAGGAATGGGTCCCACTCCTGGGTCTAGAGAAATCCACATACTATGATCCGAACAGGATCCTGAGACAATTCGGCATAAATCAAGTAGTTCCATCAACTTTCCCAAATCCTACCACAGAACCCATGGAGGCGGCTGCTCTAAAAGTCATCAAAGGAGGTTGGGCTCTGGCCTTAAGAGAAAGTACTGGTGGTCATTTCGAGATACATCCCTCATTGGCATATTTGGAGTGGCTGAAAGAGGATGTGGGTGACACTGAGAGGTCCTTGCGTCTGAAGAGAGAAGCATTCTTAGAAGAGTTGGTGCCCCCAGGCTTTGGATTGCCCAATTATCTAGTTGAAGAGAAGAATGGCGAGGATAGCGCTCCGAGTTGAAAAAGGCACAAGAAGGATGGAGTCTCATACCAACAATTACCTCTTTACACTTATGATGCATGCGAATAAATGAGTGAAAAAACTCCCTTTATCTTTTGTCAATCTTTGGATTATCAATGATAATAATGGAACCGAACCCTTGTTGGGCTTCCTACGTACCCATGACCTTTCCTTTTTTTTTTTTAGGCTCACGAGATTAGGCTCACGTAGTTCTCTTCTTTGGTTTGTGGGATAAGAATTTTTTCTTGCTCGAATGGCTTGACCAGAGACCTCTATTTGATTGGGGCTTTGATCAAGAATATTATTGTTGTCATTAATGTTCCATCCTTAGATTAACATCCGGATATTTTTGGGAGTTTATCCAACACACCATATTTGTATGAACCATATATGTAAAAAAGACATCATTGAAATAACAGAGAGAGTGCCCCTTTTATTAAAACGAAACACAACATAAACTTTCCCATTGGCATATTAAACTCTCAACTAAGCACTCTGCAAAAGTCAACACACAAATCCTCAAGCGATCCCACCTTCCCTAAAGAGATGCCTACAACCAAGGTCCTCATCTTCGTCTATCCTCCTCTTTTCTTCTTCTTCTTCCTCCCTTATTTCCTCGGGACAACAGTCAAAGAATAGCTCAAATTCTGGTTTTCTGGTCTTCGTGATGCTACACATCCATGGTTTAGAGAAGCCGCAAAAGGGAAAGTCCTCTCCTTCTTTCACAAAATATCCATTCAGTGTTTTGAAGTATGGAGTCATGGGAAAATCCCATTCCCGTTTGTTCTTGCGAGCTGCTGCCTTAGCTTGCTTCTTTGCCTTTTGCTTTTCCAGCTCCTCCGGAGTTGGAACATATCCCAAACCAAAAGGAGGCACAACACTCGAAATTTTAGGGACTTCTAACACTCCTTGCTGCCTCCTTCCTAACCACATAATCGGAAAATATTTCATCCTTCCCATAATGCTCATAACCGACGAATTGCCAAATAGGTCATAATTAGGGGGTCTCATATTGGGCTTATCTATCATTATGGTGCTGATAGATTCAAGAACAAAACCAGATAAAGACACCTCTTCTTCTTCTTCAATCCCACATATCGGTTTGATATTCTTTTCAGCCATTTCTCCTTTAATGGTGACTATCCCTCCTTTGTAAGGGAATCGCAACATCTGATGTAAGGTGGAGGCTATAACTCGGGCTTAGTGCAACCGTGGTCTTTCAAGGAGCAAATTGAAACTCGATGCAATATTGAGCACTTGAAACTATACCAGAAAAGGGGCGGGCCCGATGACGACTTCCAGCTTTATCATGCCCAACACTTCTGTTCTGGCATTGTCATATGCCCCGGACCATAGTTCGGGAGGGTAAGAATTCCACAACCCCAATTCCTAAGGAACTCGCGGTTTTTAATGGACAGACATTCAGGGCGAATCCATTATCTATCAGTACCAGGGGTATCTGATTTTCCTTGGCCTGAACGGTTATGTATAGGGCAATATGGGCTTCCCTACCCGAGCGGAGGTCTTTGTCTGAGAAGGATATCAGATTGTCAACTTCTACTGAAGCTATCATGCTGGCCAATGCATCTGGTGCGGTATCAATGGGGACATGAGCCTTGCTTAAGGTTTGGAGTACCTTTTCTCGATGTGGGCGAGAAGACATTAGTAAACCCCAGATAGAGATATTGGCCTGAGTCTTCTTCACTTGTTTTATCACCATGTCTTCTTCGGGATCCGTTATTTCTTCCGGTTCATCTAGGCGAAGAGGAACCATTCTTGCCACTCTTCCCGATCTAGTGATGACATCAACTTCTTCATCAGAGTCTTCATACCACCTTAGATCGAGCACACAGCATGACAGCTCAGGCTCAGAATCGACCTCCATCATATCGACCTCTCCGAGTAAGGGCAGAGGATTTGACTTAGTATTCGGCCTTTTGGGCAGAATTATTTCATTCTTTTCTATCAAATCCTGGATCTCATGCCGAAGTCAGACGTAGTTGTCTGTAGCATGCCCAGCCACCTGATGGAATCCACAGAACTTATTAGGGTCCCCTCCACAGGGAAGACCAGATTTTGGTTCCAAGGGTTGCAGCAAAATTCTTTTCCACACTTCTACAGCATCTTTCCTAAAGACATAGAGAGGAGAGTAAACTCCCTTCTATTTGACTCAACCTGTAGTGGGGCCTGAACAGCGACATGATTCACTTCGACGTGTTTCTTTCCTGGGGGCACATTGAAACTTCTTCTGGAGGTGTCCGTAGGCATCCTGATCTTTCCCATGCTAATTGCATCTTCTAGTTGTATTCCCGCCCCAATAAGTGCTCTAAAATTAACATAATAATTGCCAACCATGCGATCGTAGTAAATCGGCTGTAGGTTCTTGATCACCATCTGCACTTGATCTTCTTCTGTGGGTCTGTCCACCATCAAAAATGCTTTATTATGCCATCTCGAGATGTAAGCGGAAAACGTCTCTTGAACTTCTTGCTTGGTTGTCTCGAGATCCCTTTTGGTCACATCTACCTCAGTGTTATAGTTATACTGCTTCAGGAATTCTTTACAGAGGTCCTCCCATTTGCTTTTCTTGCTCTCATCCAAAGTCACGAACCACCTCAAAGCTACTTCAAATAAAGTTCTTTGGAATAATTGGGTCATTAATTCAGGCCCAATCCCCATAGGTTGCAGCATCCTCACATAGATCTTGAGGTGAGTTGTAGGACATCCTGTTCCATTGAACTTCTCGATATCTGGTATCTTAAATTTTTCAGGAAAACAGGCTTCGGGGAACAAAGGCAGGCGTTCTAAATTCCAATCATCCTTTTTCTCCTTCATTGTTTTCAAGAGGTCCTTCATTCACCGTATTGATTCATCATGCATGGGATGCTCAGGGTATGCAGCTGGTTGGGGGCTAAAAGATTGTCGCTAAGGAATAGTTTGGCCTACTCACAAGTGATAAAAGATATCGCGTGAGGTCCAAGGCCCATTAATCCCTATCATTGCATGAGTAGCGAGAAACCGGTTCACACAAGCCACTATTGTTTAAAGAAAGCATTGTAGCGGACTTGGATCCCCTGGCTCTCTTACGGTGAGGGCTTCACAACATTTATCATGAATGCAGGGCACTTATGATGACACATATAAAGGCATACAGAAATTCAATAACTGCACAAAGTTTCTTGAACCCTCAAAGTCCCCAGTGGAGTAGCCAGCTGTGAAAACCCGACCCAAAATCACTTGGGCCTATTCACTTTTCCCTTACACCTTCTTCATAATCATCATCCAACATCTTCGGAGTCACCACCCAAATTTTATTAAGGGACAAAAACTTGGGAAAAACCTTTTAGGTGACTCCATTTAGGCTACTGGATAGCTAACCAAAGATGCTGGACCCGGGGATTCGTCATGGATGGGAAGGTGTTAGGCACCCATCCATGTTGGGGCGAAACTTTGTGCAATTAAAGGATTTTGTATGCCTTGTGCTAGTGTGCAAGTGTGAGCACCAAAACACATAGTAACTGAATATTAAAAAGAACAGGGAGGAGAAGAAGATTGGGCTTGAGTTTCCACCACTAGAAACCACCTATGTACCCCGGCGACCGGGTTCAAAGCCCACGTAGTTCTTGACATTGCATCACAACAATCACATCATCATCAACATCAACATCTCAACATTAATTGGTCTGACAAAAAGAGATTAGGATTACCTCTTGTAGCCCTCCTCTAGCTCCTTGGTTTGGGTTGTGCCTCCCACACAATTTTCTCCCACTCCTCAACTCAATCTTGGAGTTCTTCTTGATTTTTCCCTTTGTTGCCCTCAATGGATGATGCTACCCACGAAATTCTACCAGAGTACTGCCTATGGAACTATTTCTTAAGCTTGGAGAGGTAGAGTTTCTCCAAGCTCTCAAGCTTTATGAAGAGTATTTGTGTAATAGAATGTGTGTCCCCTGAAATGTGAGAGGAGGGTCGGGCGTGGACCATCTTAATGACCAAGGTAATGGCCAAAAATCTGGGACAAACCCGTGTAGAATAAGATTACGGGCGAAAATAGGGGAGAAAACGCGTTTCTGGGGGTACATGACCGCCATGGCCGCAGTCAGACCGGGCGGTCATGGGTGGAAGACCGCCCAGGCCTGGTGGTCATTCTGAGATGATCGCCCGCGCCTACGCGTCTCACCCGTTCTTTCCTTTTTCTGTCCCGATTCTCCGCTAATTCCTCCCTGATTGAACCTACCGCATAATTAACCCCTAGAATACCCAGAATCCTCTGCTTTCTTGATTACTACCCCTTTCAATCATCTCCTAATTGACTAAATACACATTGATTCCTCATTTTAAGCCAAAATCATACACAAAACATTCTTGCTATTAAGGAATGATTTAATTCTGATTTTCCACGAAAATCAGAGCTAAATTTGTCTGCAAGCAAGGTATTAATGGGTTGTGCAACTCTGAAGAAAAGTCCATACCTTATTAAATTGGACCCTTACATTTATCTTCAACCCAAGAATAAATATAATTGGGTTTAATAAATAAACAGGCCCAAATTTAATGAGATAAAATACATTTTAGCAATTTAGTTCTTAACATATCCTATGATTAAATCGTTTCATTAGTCCTAGGCATATAAAAGTCTTAATTACTATAACGTATAAATTCTACTAAAATTAAACCCCATCTATGCTTCAACCCAAGACTAACTCATCAATCTTGTGATTCAAACATGTCTGGAGTCTAATCTCAATGTAATTTTCATGGGTCAAATTTGGGTGTTCACAGTATCAAATTTTTGCTCCAGAATCTTTTGTGACTTAGCAAGAGTTTCTCTATCCGCTTTGGCGTCTTCAAAGCCATTGTTGCGTAAAGTCACATTTTTAGCCATTTCCTTATTTTTGATCATACACTCTTTCTTTTCAGATTCTAATGATTCTACCTTCCTTTTTAATGCTTTGTTTTCCTTAGCCATGGCTATAACGCTTTAATATAACACATCATATGCATCATGTAATTCATCAAAAGAAAAACTAGAAGAGTTAGAATGGTTTACCTCCTTTTCTTCTTGTGCCATAAGGCAAAGATTTGTCGATTCCTCTTCATCCGATTCATCATCTGAATCAAGATCATCTAATGCGGCCATTGCCCTCTTTCCTTTGTTTTTAACGGTGACAAACTTGGATTTCTGCATATTTGGACATTCGGCCTTGATGCGCCCGGGTTGATTACAACCATAGTACAAAGGTTCCTCTTTCTTTGGTTCATCAATTTTTACTCTTCTAAAGTTTCTTCCCTTCAGATTTTTCTTTTTCAGAAACTTGACGAATCTTTTTGTAATTAGAGCAACACCCGGATCTCTTTCTAAGTCACTCTCATGTGAAGACTTGAGAGCAAAATCCTTCTTTTTCTTTGGTTTCTCTTCCAATTTTGACCCATGAACAATGAGGCTCCCCATTAGATCATTGTCAGTGAGAGTGTTCATGTCCTTGGCTTCCTCAATTGCAATAACCTTAGGTTCCCATTCAGAAGGAAGAGATCGAAGAATTTTTGTTACCTTCTCTTTGTTTGTGGTGGTCTTGCCGAGACAAGCCAAGTTATTACACAAGATGGTGAACCTTGTGTCAAGTTCCTGTATTGTTTCATCAGGCAACATATGGAACAGCTCGAACTCTCTCATCAGCCGATTCATCTTTGATTCTTTGACTTGGCTGGTTCCTTCATGTGCAATGCATAGAGTGCTCCAAATTTCATGTGCTGATTCACATGATCTAACTCTTTCGAATTCAGCTTGACTGATGCCACAAAGGAGAGCATTCTTTGCTTGGTCATCAAGCTTTGCTTTCTTCATTTCACCTTCTCTCCAGGTCTTCATCTCTTTGGTTGGACGTGAGTATGGTGAATTCACAACTTCCCACATCTCAAGATCCTTTCCATCAAGGAAAGTCTTCATGCAAAACTTCCAATGATCAAAAGAAGGGTGCATTGTTGATGTTGTTCCCCTCAAATGCCATGATCTTTTCTCCTGGATGTTAATCCACAAATGGAGATTCCTTGCTCCGCTACCAATTGTTGGCCCAAAGTTGCTGGAGGGGGGGTGCGGCGTGGGGGGAATTAGCTTTTCGGATTAAAACCTACTTTGGCGTCACTAATGCCAAAGCGTGTTTGTATCTGAAATTTGTGCTTAAGAACCCTTAATGCCAAACTAGTTAGAAATCAAGGAGAAAGGGTTAGAGATAATTTGACACACAATTTAAATTATGTTGAGCCTAGTGGTTTGCCACATAGGTTTAAGTTGAGCCTAGTGGTTTGCCACATAGGACTACCTCCACTACTCAAGGATCCCCCCTTAAGTTTTTCTAACTCTCACTATTATGACTTTTACGGGTTCAACAAAAAACCTTAGTACAAGTTTTTCACTAGGCTCTACTTAAACCTAAACACTCACCACAAAGCTTACCCTAGCTTTGAACTTACACAAACACTGTGAAAAAAAAACTATTACTAAGTACAATTGGCTTTGCTTTCCAAAGATAGCCTTACAAGATTTATACACTCATAAGACTTTTTCTCACACTTTAGCTTCTTTTGAGAACTGTTGTAGATAGCTAACTCTTTTGCTTAGACTCAGGATTTCAATACGTAGCTCTCAGTTTCTTCATGGTATCCTCAGCCTTTTATAAAGACACAATGGTATAGGCCTTTCCAAGAAATTCAAACCGTTATGTGTCACTCTCAGCTGACAGCTGTTTCGTTTTGACTGAGACCAGAGTGGCAACGTTCAAATCTCCCTGCTTTCACGCTTTGGTTTGAATCATGCCATTCATCTGACAGGTCTGCCCATGTTTAGCCAAGTCCTAGGTTGGACCCAAAAGGTTGATTCCATCTTGTTTACGGATCCGTTGTGATGTCTTTAATCAGGATAGTCAGGCTGCAAAGTTTGTAAAATCCTAGGATTGTTTGACTTGGAGAGATTGAGTTGTAAAGGCATTAGTAGTATAAAATAATTTAGTGATAGTGACATTTCATGCCCACTAACCACACTCTCCAATCCCACTTACTCCAATCCCCAATCCCACTTACTCCAATCTTCCATGCATGCAGGTAACGGATTCATAGACTGAAAAGATTTCTTAATTCACAAATACTGAGTAATGGGGTTTGTCATAATCAAAACATACTTAAGTGACAAATTAAACGGGTTAGCATTATTATAATCATTTAATAGAATAGCCTTATTCAATTTGTATTATGATCATTTAATTTGAGTAACCTTGTTTCATTAGCTATTAATCTCAAATTTAATCATCATCAGATTTACAAGGATCTGGAATTGAGAAAAATTATTGCATATTTAGAGGGGATGTGATATTGGAGGTTTTGGTGATTTTGAAAGAAGATTTTGATTTATCGATTTAGAGGATTTTAAGAGGATTTGGGGATTTATCGATTTGGTTGATTTCGTCCATTTGGATTTTTAATATCAGAATTTTTTTTTTCTATAGCGGGAGTCGGGCTAATGGTTAGACCCACAATTAACTTGTTTATTTTTTAAAATAAATAATTTGTTTTATGTAAAGAAAACATATTTTTTAACAGCAACGATTTACTTATTTACAATGGGGTTTTGAAAAAATTGCAACTAGGTTAAAAAAAATTAAAAAAATGGATTGCACAAGGCCCTACTACCTTTTATTAAAGTCAATTTAATAATAAAATATCCTTTTATAAAAGGTTATTTTCCTTTGGTCCGAAGTAATCGGGTTCTCTGAAAAAACTCTAAGGTTTGCATGAGTGTGGTTACCCCCACGGGTTGAGGGTCGGGGTTGCCGCCGTCGGCTTCGCCTGACATTACCCCTAATTCTGAGATGCCTACCGTGTAGGAGACTGGGACCCCCCATCTGATCCTCCGAGATCGTTTAAGGATGCGGTATTTGCTGGTCCATCTTCTTCCCTTGCGGACATTGATACTGATATCCTTGCACAAGAGGGCGATATTTCGTCATATATGGATGCACGCGGACCGGTGATTAAACTCTCTGACCCTTTTCATGCCAAGATTTATGAGCAATGGAAGGACACTATTATCGTGAAATTATAGGGTCGCCCAATAGGGTACAGGATGTTGTGTTACCAGCCACGCGATTGTGGCGTCTCCGTGCTTCTTTCAAAGTCATTGATCTAGACCACAACTATTTTTTGGTGAAATACTGATTTGTATGATTACTTGCGAGCCCTAGTGGAAGGCCTATGGGTGATTATGGATCACTACTTAATTGTGGAACCTTGGCAACCTAATTTTGATGGTTGCTTGGATTCATATTCCTGGGATATGTTGTAAGATATATCAGTCTGAAATATTGCAACCGTATTGGGAAGTTCATTAGGATTGATTACTCCACGCAGAAAACTGAACAAGGCCGGTTTGCCAAGGCTGCAGTGGAGCTGGATTTGTCTAGCCCTTTACAGACTGAAACTAGTGTGGAGGGACATTGGTATAAGATTAAGTATGAGAGCTTACCATAGGTGTGTTTGTAGTATGGTAGGGTAGGGCATAATCTGTCGGTGTGTCCTTCTCGAGCTGCTTTCTCAGTTGATGCGCTAGCTTCTGCTAGTCTGGTTGGGCAACCATCAGGCCATGTCGTGCCGTCGGACCTACAGCCAACCCGAGTTGCCTCCTCAGCTCCTGTGGCTCCTAATATGGCCGCGACAAGTGAGACAGGTGGTGCTATTGGGAGCAAATACGGTGATTGGATAATTTTGTCGCCCAGGAAGAGAAGTGGTAAGAAGGCAATTACAGGGCGTCGAGGTGAGCAACGTGAGGATCTGCAAGCAACCCTGAGTGGCTCTCGTTATGATGTTTGGCTCATGATTCGCAAGATGTGCAGGCAGTAACTCCGGGGCCGCCCGTTTTTTGTCAGATAGGGCCTTCTATGGTTTCGGCTTCAGTTCCATCTACAGGGACACAAGGTGCTTCCACTAGCAACTCTACGCATGCTATGCTAAAGCGATTTCCGGTATGAGGGAATAAGGTGACCAAAGGGGTGTTTGTGCGCTCGGATATGGGGGAGGGGGTTGATGGTGAGTTGGCTCTAAAATGCCCTCAAGGCGAGAATGGGTATATTTTAACTGGGGACTCTCTTGTTCAGGCCACAAAAACTACCCCTCGCAAACCGCGAAAAGCCAAGACTAGGAATACGAAGCAGCAGGACAAGAATCTGAGCAAGGAGTCTATTAATTTTGTTTTCAAAGCAGTGCCTGTCTCAACAGTTTCCCCTCCCGTGTCTGTTCCGCAAGACTCTATGGCGTTGGGGGAGCCTCAGACAGCCTCTTTGCCTATTGGTGAGGGATGTGAGGCCTCTCCTATGGCCGTTGCTTTTGATTCAGAAGGACATGGCAGGAGCATAATCCGTGACACTGATGATGGTGGGTTGGGGGGGGGGGGGTGCCTGCCGATTTGCTCCTGATGGAAACTGCTCCAGTACAAGCGGTTGATGATGATGACCAGGTTATGCAGGACTCTGTCCCGCATATTTCCTCCTGATTGTTTCGGTTTTTTTAGGTTTTTCTTCTCCCTTTTTTTGTTTTTTATGGATTTTAATCATAAAATTATTTCATGGAATTACCAAGGGGCAGGAAGAGAGAAGTTTCGTAGAGCATTTAGAGTTCTTGCTTTGGCTCATCAACCGACAGTTGTGATCTTGGTGGAGACTAAAGTTTTGTTCAGTGTGGCAGAGAATGTGATTCGGGGATGTGGGTTTGATTCTTTTAAATGTGTGGAGGTTAGTGGGCGTAGTGGTGGTATTTGGGTGTGTTGGAAATCGGTGTTACTCTCCCTTACTATTTTGTTGAGACATACTTAGTTTTTGCATGTTAAAGTAGTAGCACCTGGCCGAGCTTCATGGTTCCTAACGGCGATCTACGGTAGTCCAACGACTGTGCCCCGCCAGGCTCTTTGGGATGCTACTCGATCTATTGCATTGAATATGACTGATCCGTGGCTTCTTTTGGGCGATTTCAATTCTTATCTGGATCAGTCAGAGAAGTGTGGGGGTGCTCCTGCTTATTTGACACAATGTAACATCTTTAACTCCTGGATTCAGGATTGCTAGTTAATTAATCTTGGGTTTCATGGGCCAAAATTTACATGGGAAAAACGTGTTGAGGTTAATCGAGTATATGTTGCTGAAAGATTGGATAAGGCTTTGTCTAATTTGGCTTGGCATCACCGCTTTCTACATGCTGAGGTGTGGAATCTGCCCCGTATGACGCTTCTCCTATTCTTTTGCACCTTTATGTTGCGTATACCCCTTCTCTCCCGAAGCCATTCCGTTTTAAGCAGCTTGGCTTCTAGAACATCGCTTTCCGGAGGTGGTTATGAGTAATTAGAATTGTGAGATTCCCTTGCATGATGCTATAGTTGCGTTTCAAGAGAGCTTGAAGCTTTGGAATAAAGATGTATTTGGTAACATTTTTAAGCGGAAGAAGAATTTATAGGCACAGATAAGGGGCATTCAACATGCTAAGGCGAATGGTTCTGCTGAAAATTTTTTATATAGGCTGGAAGAGGAACTCCGTGAAGAATATGATCAGGTTTTGACCCAAGAGAAACTGCACTGGTTCCAGAAATCTCGTAGTAATTGGGTCCATTTTGGGGACCGTATTACATTTTTTTTTCATACTACTACGATCATTCTGTTAGTGTAATATGCCCAAAAGCCAATGAATGGATGATTGTACATAGTCGTGTAAATACATTAAGGTTATTCCAATAAATAAGTTTATGAGATAAACGCTTGCACATATTTATAACCCTAGAGTATTTTATATTCTTAAATGTCCCTAGTCAATTATTATTATGGATGGGTTATAATACTAAATTAAGACTAGCGTATGTTGAGAATTATATGAGATATTCTACATACGGGTACAAGTTAGAGAACTTGTGGACTGGACCGACCCAACATAAGAACACTACATGGAACGTTATATGATTGTCATTAGTGGTTCTATATGTATTGTCCTTAGACCTTAGATCATCAAGGTTCCCAACATGTGAGTCATATACTTTGATATTACTCTTGGCTATTCGTATTGAGTAGACTTTAGTGTAATTATTGGGTATATGATATAATGTGTAGTGGGTTTTGTATGATCAAGATGGGATTCGTCCAACCCATATAACGGGTATATTATCGGATGGACCACGGTTGGACGATGGTTGGACCGTGGTTAGACCAGGGTCATTTTGTTTCACTAATTGTCTAAATTATTGAACCAGAATTAGTGATGTGATGTGTTGATATATGATAATGCATTTGTGGTAGACAAGATAATGGGAATCATAATGATGATATTTGGTGGACCATTATGTTGGCCATTATATTGGCCATTGTCTCCATTTTTTTAGGCATTAGTGGGTGTGGATAATCAGATCATCTAGAGCTTGCATTCTGGGTTTTCAGACTGGTAAGAACACACACAAGTGAGACTTGAGTGAGACTTGAATTTTCAGATTACACACCCCTTTCTTTGAGAAAGAAAGAAACACATCAAACACAAGTTCTAGCTCTCGGTTTTCTGCAGCTAGCACTGCGGTTCGGGAGTGCTCGGGTTGGTGATCGTGAGACGATTACTAGCTGGACATTGACGGTTCGTGTGGATACCGTAGAGGAGCCGGATTTCTTGGCGGGTTCTTGCTGATTCTACACTACAGTTGGGTGAAAGACCTCAACCAAGCAAGGTACGAAAAATTGTTATTCAGTTTAGTTAGCTTCACTTGGATCCTCCATGAGTACCGGGTCTTTCTGCTGCATTTTATTTGTCAAGTTTGCATGCCCGGTTACTTACACATTCGTCGTAAGCGGAACAAGATTGCCATTTTGAAGATTGATGAGGATTGGGTCTTTGACCAGGACGTCCTCCGGCATCATACAGTGTCATATTTTGCCAATTTGTCTTCTAGAGAATCTGAGTCTCTCACTTTGCTGCCTAGTATAGGCTGATTTCCACTGATTCCATCTGATAAGTTGCTCGCCTTGACCTCCCCAGTCACTCCGGCTGAGGTCCATTTTGCACTTAAACTGATGGCCCCACACAAAGCTCCTGGTGTTGATGGTTTACATGCAGCTTTTTTTCAGAAGTTCTGGCATATTGTTGGCTCTTCTGTTTGTTCTAAGGTGCAATGTGCCTTTGCTACTGGTTCCATTCCGATGGAGTTGTGTAGGACTCTTCTGGTCTTGATTACTAAGTTGGATGTCCCTGAGGAAATTACTCAGTTTAGGCCAATTTGTTTATGCACTATTCCATACAAGATTCTTTCCAAAGTGCTTACTAATCGTCTTAAACCACTGTCGGATTCTCTCATTTTGCCATTCCATGCTAGCTTTATTCCTAGGCACCAACTTCATGGCAATGTGGTGGTCGTCTAGGAGCTTATTCATTCCATGAAGATTAAGAGAGGCCACATTAGTTTCATGGCAATTAAGCTAGATTTGGAAGGCATATGACCGCTTAAGCTGGGAATTTATTGAGGATACTTTGACGGACATTGGCCTCCCGAAAACATTTATTTCACTTATCATGGCGGGGATAAAGTCTCTGTCTCTTCAGGTGCTGTGGAATGGGGAGAAGACTGACTCTTTTTCCCCTTCTCGTAGGATCCGCTAGGGGGACCCTTTCTCTCCTGATATCTTTGTGTTGTGTATTGATAGCCTGTCCCAAATGATTTGCTCTTTGGTGGACCAGGGTGTCTGGAAACTAGTCTAGATTAATAGTGATGCCCCTTCCATATCTCATATGTTTTTTTGCTGATGACTTAGTGTCTTTCACAGAAGCATCTATTGAACAAGCTACTGTGGTTTCTTACTGCATGGATCTCTTTTGTGCATGCTCGGTGCAGCGTGTTAGCAAACCCAAATCCAAGGTCTTTGTATTAAGGAATATTTCTGAGACCCTTGCTGATGCTATCTCACAACAGTTAGGAATTGGTATTACAGAGGATTTTAGCTGACATTTGGGGTTTCTGTTGGTGCATGATCGCCTGACTACTACTACATTCCAGCATATCAAGGACCGTGTTGAGCAGAAACTAGCAGGATGGAAAGCGAAGAGCCTCTCTTTTGCGGGTCGACTAGTGCTTGTGCAATCTATGATACAAACTATCCCCTATTTTTCCGTGCAACTTGTTCCTTTGCCTAAGACAATGTGTGATGATATTGATAAAGCTGGGCGTGGTTTTTGTGGAACTCCAATGCTCCTGATCGCAAGCCTATGGTTGTAGCTTGGGATACAGTTTCTCAGTCAAAACCTGCTGGTGGTCTCAGATTACGGAGCATGTGCCGAGCTAAGGACGCTTTTATTGCCAAGTTAGCTTGGGGACTGATTACCAAACCTTTAGTCTGCTACGGGCGAAATACTTTGCTGGTACCTCTTTAGTGCCGGAGATTGCATGGAAGACCCGTGCGTCCCATATTTGGCGCGGCATATGCCAAGCCTGGGCCACTGTTCATTTTGGTATTGCTTGGATTTTTGGTGATGGAACCAAGGTTCGCTTCTGGCAGGATGATTAGCTGCCTGTTTTCGGACGTTTAAAGGTAGTGCATGGTGTCACCATCCTTGAAGACTGGAAGAGTAGCCAGGTTGCAGATTTTACTGGGCCATCTGGTAGTTGGCGATAGGATATTCTGAACCAGATGCTCCCCCCGCATATTCTGTATAAGCTCCATAGCTTTAACTCATATACACAATATCCTAGTGAGGATAGTGTTTTTTTGGCGGGCACTGCCTCTGGCGAGTGCACGGTTAGAGCTGCCTATGATTCCCTTTCCTCGCCGGCAGTTCATGGTACTGATCGAGCTTTATGGCATGCTATATGGCAGTGGAAAGGCATACCACGTGCTCGTACATTCTTGTGGCAAGCTGGGCATAATGCACTGTTGATGGATAGTAAGCAATTCTGTCGGTATATGTGTTCGTCCCTGCGTGCTCCCGCTGTGGGGGACATGATGAGTCTATTTTCTATACCGTTCGGGATTGTCCAGAGATTAAAACTGTGGGAGGGTCTTCCACGGTCCCTTGCTGCATTTTTTCGCCTCCCATTGTGGGACTAGCTTCTCCATGGCCTCCTTGGGAAGTTTGAGGTTACCGGTGCATCCTCGGCTGATCTGATATTTGGTATGGCAGTATAGGCAGCTTGGAAGAGGTGCAATGATTGCATCTTCTCTGCGCGCCCGAAGCCTTTATGGACTGTCCTCCCTGCCATTATTCAGCAAGTTCGCCAATTGGTTTTATTTTGTACCAGTGCTTTGTCCACAGGTGGCTTGGAAACCCCCTCCATCTCCATTTGTGAAAATCAATGTTGATGTGTCTGCTCATTATGGAGTGGATCTTGTGCTGTTGGTGGGGTGGCTCGTGACTCCACAAGAAGATGGTTACGTGGATTTGCCTCTCGCATTTCTCCTTGCAGTGTCGTCAATGCTGAACTGCGGGTGATTAGCGATGGGTTTATCTTAGCTTCGATTCTGCAAGCAAGACATGTCATTGTTGAGTCTGATAACAAAGGCCTGATTGATGTCCTCAACTGTATTGTTCCCAGTCGCTTTGAGGTCCTGGCTCTCATGCAAGATGTTCGCACTCATGCTGCTGTCTTGGATATTTGTACTTTTTCTTTTGTTCCACGGGAGTGTAATTTAGTTGCAGACTTTAAGGCTACTTTAGGACACAACGCCCCTGTTTCTTTTGTTTCTTATGATGTTCCCCCCGTTGGCTGTCCCCGCTTGTTGCATAAGGATTTACTGTCCTCTGCTGGGGCTGATGTTTGATTTTTATTAATACTATGCTCTCTTTCACTCCAAAAAAAAAATTCGATTTAATAATTAAAAAAGGTTTTTAAAGATTAAGTTTAGAAAAAAAAAAGAAACGAAGAAAAATAATTAAAAAAACAGGAATAGTGCAGCTCCCAGATGAAACGTGTCAGCATCACATCCAACTACTGGCTATAAGGTGTAAAATAAACAATGTGACCTGGTAAATTGTGAGTTGAAAACATAAGTGAAAAAAAAAAGATTGAGAGACAAAAAAAATTTTAACCATTTGAGAAACCATTGAGCTTACTCGGTGCATTTGGAATCTTTTTTAGTTCAAACAATCTCATTAGGGTATTGTGAACTAAAGCTTGAAGCTTTAGGGTGAATTAGGTTTGAAAGTTTAGTACTTTATAAAGAGCTTCAGAAATAAGTTTGGATTGAATCTTTGTAAAAATCTTAAACTTTAAACAATTCTTGTAAAAAATTGTAACTTAAGCCTTGAAAAAATTAAAATATAATTTGTTAAGTTTCATATTTGAAGAAATTATAGTGTCAGGTTTGGAAGGAACACTCTATATCTTTATGATTGTGATTGTGGGTTATTGTTCTTTGTATTCATTCTTGATTTTTTTTTAATTTTTTGAAAACCTATATTTTAAAACTCATTCACTCCCCCTTGTTTAGAGTCTACATTTATGACTCATGTGAAAAGACAATTGATTACCAGAATAATTCAATTTTATTTTTTATATATACACAATAGTTAACTGATAAAAAATATTGAAAAAAATGGTTAGATAATTTTAAAGGAACAAAATCTAAATAATTTGATTGCAAAGAAGAGTAAAAATATAAAAAAATGTAAAAAGAGATATACATTAGAGATGGAGAAGACTATAAAAGAATAGAAAGGAAAAAGAAAATCTAAAAAGAGAGGGAAAAAATAGAGAAAAATAAACAAATAATTATTCTTTGTGACTTCAAGCAATCAATCTATTGCTTAGGGTCTACATTTGATTACCTACATTTAAAACCTATATTTTAATAATTAAAGCAATGAATCTATTGCTTAGAAGCAATCAATCTATTGCTTAAAATCAATCAATCTTTTTGTATTTTTTGAAAACCTATATTTTAAAATTCATTAACTCCCCCCTTATTTAGAGTCTACATTTATGACTCATATGAAAAGACAATTGATTACCAGAATAATTCAATTTTATTATTTATATATACACAATAGTTAACCGATAAAAAATATTGAAAAAATGGTTAGATAATTTTAAAGGAATAAAATCTAAATAATTTGATTGCAAAGAAGAGTAACAATATAAAAAAAATGTAAAAAGAGAGGAAAAAAATAGAGAAAAATAAACAAATAATTATTCTTTGTGACTTCAAGCAATCAATCTATTGCTTAGGGTCTACATTTGATTACCTACATTTAAAACCTATATTTTTATAATTAAAGCAATCAATCTATTGCTTAGAAGCAATCAATCTATTGCTTAAAATCAATCAATCTTTTTGTATTTTTTGAAAACCTATATTTTAAAATTCATTCACTCCCCCCCTTATTTAGAGTCTACATTTATGACTCATATGAAAAGACAATTGATCACCAGAATAATTCAATTTTATTATTTATATATACATAATAGTTAACCGATAAAAAATATTGAAAAAATGGTTAGATAATTTTAAAGGAATAAAATCTAAATAATTTGATTGCAAAGAAGAGTAACAATATAAAAAAAAAATGTAAAAAGAGATATACATTAGAGATGGAGAAGACAATAAAAGAATAGAAAGGAAAAAAAAAATTTAGAAAGAGAGGGAAAAAATAGAGAAAAATAAACAAATAATTATTCTTTGTGACTTCAAGCAATCAATCTATTGGTAAAAGGGAAATCTTATGGGCTTCATTACGTTTTTACCCCCCCCCCCCCCCCCCCCCCCCCCCCCCCCCCCCCCCCCCCCCAAACTTTTGTTCAAACTTCAACGCCTCTTTGCAACTTCAACCACACGTTGGACTATAATAATGAGATTTGAACAAAGAACAAAAGTAAGGTAGGGAAGAGAAGTAGACACAGACAATTTTAGAGTGGTTCCCCCTTACTAGGTACTTCCACCACCTAAAGGACCCTTCTTTAGGATTTCAAACACTCACTACCCTTAGGTTTTTATGTGTTCAACCTTAACCTTTACAATTCACAAGCTTTTCTAGGCTAAACTCAAACCTTTATAAGCTTTTCACAGGCTAAGCTCTAACCTATCCTCAAATATAATCCTATACTTGAGTTCTCAACAAAACTAAACTAAGTCTTGCTTAAAGACTACCCTTACAATGGATTTGAATGAAATAGTAAAACTAGATCAGAAACCACAGATGTAAGCTCAAATTTCAAACTCAGGTTTGCTCAAATGGCTGGGATGTCTTCAGAGGTATTTTGAACTCGCTTTTTACAGCTCTGAGTTTTGGGGGGGAGAAGTCTTTCAACGACTCATTGAATCCCAAAGTTGACTTCAGTTTACTTGCAGTTGCAGTTGGGACCATATCAGCCTTTCACTCCTTGGTTGCAAAGTATTACCAAATAAGGAAAATTTAGACCACCAAGTGGGACACCTTCATTAAGTCAAATAGGAGATGAGAGAGAACGTCTTCTCACTTTTTTGAACCTTTTCTCTTACTTGTTCTCCAAACGAGGCCGTTGTGAGTGGCGTTTTAATACTTGGGAGGACCACATGCAAGTTACAGCAAAGTACGATAGTGACAGCTTGTTGTGGTCTCTCCGGAACCATCATTCCTGCATATATCTATGGTTTCCTTTGAAACCATGTGCCCTCCTGTAAACATAATCAATATAAAGTATATTCAAAACATTCTTTCAAGTAGTTTGTTAATCATCAAAATTAATCTTTAACCACTACTAAAATAGGATTAAAGACTTTGTTTCATCCCTGTGTTGGACGCTAAAGTTAGAATTCATCCCTGTGTTGGATTTTGGCTTCTTTTAATCCATCTGTCTCCCCTAGTTGACCTGCTTTGATCCCTCTCGCCGGAATCCGGTGGAAAATGTTGACGTGGCAAGTTTTTCGGTGCCACATCAGCATATGTGAAATCCACATGTCAAGGCAAGCCAACAAACCGAACCGAACCTAATCGGTTTGGACACCCAAATCAAACCGGTTCGTTCCGATCGGTTTACCAAAAGACTTATTTTTTATTCTTTTTTCCTTTTTTCCTAAAATTTTATTTCTTTAAAACCTTTAATTAAATTAAAATTCTTTCAAAAAAAAATAATAATTTATACTAATTAAATAATAACTTATAATAATTTAATTTATTTAAAACCATTCATTGAATTAAAAATTATTTCAAAATTAAATTAATGACTTATACTAATTAAATAATAAATTATAATATAAGTTATTTTTTAACGAATTTTAATTCAGTAATGGTTTTAAAAAAATTAATTTTAAGAAAAAAGAAATGAACAAAACGGATTTGCAAAATGGGTTTTTTAAATGGGCTAACCGATCGGGTCGAGTCGGTTTGATTTGTTGGTTCGACTTGACATGTGGATTCCACATATGCTTATATGGCGCCGGAAAACTTGCTACGTCAGCATTTTCCTCCGGATTCCGGCGAGAGGGATCAAAGTAGGCCAACTAAGAGAAAAAAAAAAGGGATGAAAAGAAGCCAAAATTCAACATAGGGATGAACTTTACAACCAACACAGAGATGAAACAAGCCTTTAATCCATACTAAATATGGTTAGTTTGCTAGTTATTCTTAAGAGGATAATTAGCCCATGTTTAGACCAACATCAACAACCCTCTGCAAGAAAAACGGTATTCAACCCCCTTAATTTTATTACTGTTCGGTTCAACTTAACTTGCAAGGGAGAGAATTTTTAAAAATAAATTATGACTTTAAAATTCATTATTATCCTCTCCCATTCTAAAAAATTAATTTATGAAGTAAAGATATTTATAGTAATTTATACATATTAGCCACACTTCCCATCCCTTCTCGTCTATTTATTCTTTCCAAAGGGCCTAAAGACAAAATAAATTTGTATCATATATTTTATTAAATCCTAACAGTATTTTTTGACACCACAAAAACATTTACACCTTTTATAGTCTTTATGACCAAGGATCAAATAATTAGTTTTTATATTAATATTAAATTAATCTTTTAATATATTCTATTAAAATTAGAAAGTTTACCATTATCAAGATTCATGATTATGTATTGTTTATTTGCTCCGTAGGGGATAGAAGGGAAAATAAGGAGAATGGTGTGAAATTTTAATTTAATGAAAGAGTTTCTAATGGAGGGAGCGGGAAAAACTTTTTAATTTATACTCTCCTCCATCCCCTTAAAAATATCTCAATTAGAGTGAGTGGGAGAAATTTCAAAAATAACTAATGACGATGAATAAATAGGGTGGAGAAAAATTTTAAAAATAAATAATACTCTTAAATTTTATGATTGACTTTTTTTTGCTATTTTTAAAGTATAATTGATAAATATATTATATAACCATTTATAAATATTACCGACTTTTCCTCACATTAATTTATTCGAGTTATTTTTTTTACATTTTCTTCAGTTCTAATCCATTCTATTTTCTTCCCGTCTCCTCCTAGTTCTCGTAGACTGATCCAAATCATACCTAAACCCCGAATATTCAAAGCCCAATCCAAAATCAAATGGTCACTCCTTCCTTATTCTTAAAGGAATAAAGACATGTTTTATCCTTGTGTTGGATGCTAAAGTTGAAATTCTTCCATGTATTGGATTTTGACTTCTTTTCAATCCCTCTGTTTCTCCTAGTTGGCCTACTTTGGTCCCTCTCGCCGGAATCAGGTGAAAAAATGCTGACGTGGCAAAATTTCTGGCGCCACGTCAGCATATTCGGAACCCACAAGTCAGGTCGAACCAAAAAATCGAGACGAATCAACCCGACCGGTTTGCCCACCCAAAAACCCCATTCTGCAAACCCGGTTTGTCGATTTCTTTTTTCTTGAGATTAATTTCTTTAAAACATTTCATTAAATTAAAAATTCGTTAAGAAAAAAATTTATACTAATTAAAAAATAACTTATATTATAATTTATTATTTAATTAGTATTAATTATTACTTTATTTTTGAAATAATTTTTAATTCAAAAAAAGGTTTTAAAGAAATTAAATCATTATAAGTTATAATTTAATTAGTATAAATTATTATTTATTTTTTAAAGAATTTTTAATTTAATGAAAAATTTTAAAGAAATTAAATTTTAGGAAAAAAAGGATAAAAGAATAAAAATAAGTCTTTCGGGTAGGCCAACCAATCGGATCAAACCGGTTTGATTTGAGTGGCGAACCAATCGGGTTGATTTTGTTCGATTTGTTTGTTCGACCTGACATATGGATTCCACAAATGCTCACGTGACGCCGAATGATTTGCCACGTCAGCATTTTCCACAGGATTCCGGCGAGAGGGACCAAAGTAGACCAACTAAGGAAAGCAGAGGGATGAAAAGAAGTCAAAATCCAATATAAGGATGAATTTCAACTTTAGCCCCTAATATAAGGATGAAACTGTGAATCAGTTGATGATTAGGAAGATGCTTAAGGTTAATTAAATATGCTTAGGCCTAATCAAGTATGATTATTAACATACGGCTTGGATTAAATAGTGACATTGATTATACTATTATAATATGCCTTTAAATACAATTTAATATGCCAATTATTATTATATAATTAAATACACTAACTAGGTTTCAACTATGACAAACCTATACAAACCTATGTGTAGAATCTTGTGCTTCTAACAGTAAATTGCAGCTCACAAAGGTGGTCAAATTGTGATCAACACATTGGAAGATGAGTTAGTGGGATTGGTTATGGTGTTAGTGGAGTTGACATGTCGCTTTCACCAAAAAGGGAACCATTTGTTTAATCCCTATGTGATTGGTCAAAGAACCTAGGACACTACCATTTGTGGAATCCGAATCAATAAAAAGGCTACATTAAACAAATCAAATTTGAGCTGAATTCAAACTTCCTAGGACCAACCTAGGACTATGCTAAACAATGATATCAATGACAAAAGCTACTGACAGCTCGATCTCGTGCCAAAGTGAGAGGGACAACAAGCAAAGTGAACGTTGACGCTCTGGGACCTCGGAAGACAAACCAGCTGAATGGAAAGGGACATGTAACGGATCTTTTGAAATTGCCACTATCCAACTTGCCTATATAATTAGATGCTGACTCAAGGAGAACTTCAAAGCTGCTAAACCGAGATTCAGAATTCAAGCAAAGTTAGTGCACTTGCAGTTCTTAAAAGTCAAGCAAAAGAGAGAGAGTTAAACACTTTTCTTAGTTCATTCATTGTGAGACAATATTTGAAGGGAAAAGTTGTTGTACTTAGTTATAGCTTCAGTATCAAAGGGTTTTCTGTAAGACAAAGCTAGGGAAAGCTTGTGGTGAGTGTGTAAGGTTTGAGTTGAGCCTAAGGGAAAAACTTGTATTTTAGGTTAGTGGTTGAACCCGTGAAAAAACCATATAAGAGTTAGTTAGAAATCTCAATGGGGGATCCTTAAGTAGTGGAGGTAGTCCTATGTGGCAAACCACTATAAATCCTGTGTCATATTTTCTCTAACCCTTCCTCATTGCATTTTAATTAGTGTGTTTATTAGTGGTCATAAACACAATTTCAGAGAGAAAAACAGTCTGGCATCTGAGACGCCAAATTAGGTTTTAAACAGCAAGGCTAATTCTCCCCCCCCCCCCCCCCCCTTTCCTTTCTCCTTTCTTAGCCACTTTTGAGCCAATAGAAACAAGTCTTTAATCCTTCTGGATAGATAGAAGCAACGAAGCAAACGCCAATGGATATCCAACGAGAGCTAGATAGATAGATAAAAAAGGGGTTAATTACATTTGGACCCCCTGAATTCATGTTTATTTTTCAATTAGCACTCGAAATTTTTTTTTTCATCAATTCACCACCTGAACTCCTAATTTTGTTCCAGTTGGTGCTTCTGTCCATTGGCACATGGTTGCCGTCAGTGACACAAACGGAAGCCACATATTTGTGCCACATGTCTTAATCCTCGCCGTCCATTTGAAGTTCGCAAACTGTGCAACGGACCTAACTTCCCCATTACTCTACCGGCTCTCTCACACGCTCTCTCACTTTGAAAAAAAACAACCACACAGCAGACCATCCTTTCATCTTCTTCTTCTTCGCTTCGTTATGGTTCACCATGGAGCCTCTCAGTAACCTCCATTAGAGCAAACACACAGAACGGGTTGAAGGGTAGGAGTAGACAATCATGTGGCTGGACGTCTCATCTGGCCGGGCGAGGATAGTTCAAAGTCTAAACCTGGTAGGGAAAGCGAGACACAATCGATGGACCTGATAGCCAAAGGGAGACTCATTGAAGTCAGACACCGAGGTCAGGGTTTTGCCTTTTGTCTATTCTTCTCCTCAATTGTTGCTTTTGTTTAGTTAAAAATAATGATTTCTTGTAGGGTTTTTTTACTTACAAAGGCCGTTTGTGTGTGTATGGTGTGGGGTTGCATGCATAACATGATACTTGTTGTTAAGGGTAGTGTGAAGTTTATGGACTCTAGATTTTGACAAATTTTTGGAGTTAATCCCTTTTCTTCTTCTTAAACAGAATGTGAGCAAAAATCGAGGGGACTTTAAAGGTTATGGGAGAAGCACGACAGGGTTATTGCATTACTGAGCGATTTGAGTCACAGAAGCAATAGAGGTAAGCATTCCACCAGTGTATAAGTCTTCTTTATTATACTGCATGAACCTTGGCTGATGTTATAATTGAAATATGATGGTATCTTTGAATTATATGTCCATATCTTCCATGAGAAAATTCCTCATATCGTTTTAGGGTTTACAATGGTGTACTTGTGTGTGGATGGTTGATGATGGTTGGTTTTATGTTCATTTTGTTGGTGATAGGGGTTGTCAAAATTGCGGCTGTTCTTCTGTGTTGGTTACTTGATGATGCTTGTGTTCATTTTGTTGGTGTTTAAGGTTGTTATAATTGTTCCTGTATGCTTATGTGGTTTCTTGATGATGCTTTTGTGAGTTTGTTGTTGGTTAAGGTTGTTACAATTATGCCTATACTTATGTGAGGTTCATTTTGTTGGTATGTGCTAATGTTGGTGTTTGTATTATTGTTGTCATGTTTTTGTGTTATGTTAGGATGATCGTTTTGTGGACATTGCGTTTTGGTGGGGTATGGCATCATAACACTGTGGAGAAAGAGTATGTTGGTGGTTTATCCATCCAGGGTGAGGTCGGGGCTGATTGTGTGTCGCTAGTTGATTGGGAGCACCAGATGAATGCCTACAAGTATTTCACACCATTTGAGTGGTTTTACAAGTTTGAAGAGAAAAGGATGCAAGAGTTGAAGTCTATAAGGGATGAAAGGCATCTTCTTGAAGTGGTGGATGATATGAAGCAGAGAGGGATAGATTTTATCCATGTGTTTGTGAAGCATGAGTGGAATGATGCACAGTTAATTGAGGATGAAGAGGTCCTGAACTTTGACATTGTTGAGTTGGTTAATGTTGCAGCTAATGAAGAGGATAATAAGGCATTGGTTAATGGTGAAGAAGAAAATGATGACGAAGGAGCAAATAATGATGGGGAGGAAGTTGTGTATAATAGGAATGATGAATGCATCAACAACATTGTAGGAGCAAATAATGATGGAGAGGAAGCTGTGTTTGGTGAGGACGATGAGGATGAGGATTATATGCCTTCTGAGTGGTCTGACTTTGAAGAAACAGATGAGGATGATATAGATTTCAATGATCTATATGAAGATGTCTTCCAGCCAATTCATGTGCATGAAGCAATTGGATTCAGGAAGAAGCGTAGGCATACAACTATGGGAGAAAGCTCATCTCAGGGTGCTGCACATTGCATCAACCTGGAACCAGAAGATGTTGAATATGATAGCGATAGATTGGGAAGTCCACTTGTCTCAAATGATGAAGCAGGAGACAAGTTTGCAGAATTTGATGAAGTTACTGACATGAATGAAGCTATTGAATTTGAGGTAGGAATGAAGTTCAAGGACTTCAAGGTGTTTAGGGAAGCCTTGAAGGAATATTCACTGCAATGTGGGCGTGACTTCACGTATATTCAGAATGATAGAGATCGAATAACTGCAAAATGCCTCAAGAACTGCCCATAGAGGATTTATAGCTCTCTTGGGCCTAAGAAGGACTGCTGGATGGTGAAGCGGTATAGGGGGCCACAAACTTGTGGCAGATTATTTGAGCACAGAAAAGCAACTGCCAGATAGATTGCTGCTAAGTACATTGAAGATGCTAGAGACAACCCCAACATTGATCCAACTGTTCTTGAAGGCCAACTTAGAAGAGAGCGCCAACTTATTGTCAAATTAGGCAAATGTTACAGAGCAAAGGTACTTTCCCTAAAGCAGATTGAAGGTAATAAGCTGGAGCAATATGCCAACCTACGCAACTATTGTGCTACACTGTTGAAGTACAATCCAGGGAGCAGTGTGACAATGGATACAGAAAATGGGGTGTTCCAAAGGCTGTATGTATGCTTGAGGGTAGGCAAGATGGGCTTCAAAGCAGGATGCAGGCCTTTTATAGGTGTTGACGGTTACCATTTGAAAGGTGCATACAAGGGGCAACAACTACTAGCTATTGTTGGGAAGGATGCCAATGAAAACATTTATCCGATTGCATGGGCTGTGGTTGAGTCAAAATGCAAGGATTCATGAGCGTGGTTTCTAGACCTGCTATCTGAAGATATTGGTTCACCTCAATAAAATAGATGGGTGCTTATTTCAGACAGGCAGAAGGTAATCCAAACAAAACAACTCAACCTATTGTGAACACCCCACATTTGATCCACTGATATTTTATTGAATTGTTTATGGATTGATGAGATGATTCGATCCTTAGGTGAAATGTGTTTGTAATTCAATAGAGTATTTATTTTATTAATTCGAAATTTTTGGTACATTCAACTTAGAATTATTGAGATGATTTAATTCTGAGTTTGGTGTATTTAAAGGTTTGAAATTAATAAAATGTGGGTATTTAATGTTTTAGGACTTTTAATTATTTTTGGACCCAATTGAGATGATTTTGGGTATTTAAATGGTTAAGAGCCTGAACTAATTAAATATGGATCCTCCAGCAATATTGACCCATCAAAAACACTGAGCTTAGTGGCTTTTTGGTCTGAATTTCATCCAGAAATTCGAGTTAAAATAGTTCCTTATTTATTTTTGGTGTTTATGATATGTAGTGTGGAGTGAGGAGGAAGAAAACTAAATTAGGAAGAAGGGTCTGAGTAGGCTACAAGTTAGGAGGTTCTCTGGAGCTGAAAACAGGCGAAAACCCATTTAGGAAGGGCGTGGGAATCAAGCTGGGCCGGAGAAATGAGAATCGGACCTGGAAAGGAAAGAAAGGGAAAGGAAGCAGGTGCCGGCGGACATGGCGACATGACCACCAGCACCTGGTCGGCTTGGAGAGATGACCGCCAGCACGTGGCGGACATCGCGAGATGACCGCCGGTGCTTGGCGGGCATCATTCCCAATTTTGGCAGTTTTCCTATCTTTTCCTTTTTGCTTGATCCAGGGTATCTACCGTTGGATCTTGGGTTTCAATCCTGACCCTTAGATCAGCACTACGTCTAGGCCTCCAGAGCACTATAAATAGGAGCCCCATTCACCCTCAAAACTCACCAATTCTCTCCATTCTCCCTCTATACACATATAAGCTAGGTGCTTGGAAAAATTCTCTAATTCCAAGCTTAGGAACCCTTTCAATGGTCAAAATTCTGGAGGAATTTTGTGGAAAGGAGTAGCAAGGATCCAGTAGTAGAAGGAGATCAAGAAGAGAAGAAGAAGGAGGCGGATTCGAGCAAACCGTTGGAGAAGAAGACCTAAACCCGAGAGGATGGTTCCAGTGGAGGCAGTCTCAGTATTTTGGCAATAGCTGGAGCTGTAGAGGTCAGGTTACTGTGATCTTGGTGTCTTGGGAAACCTGAGAGGTAGCTCTACAACTTTAATGTTCATTCCAGATACCAGTTCGGCCTTCTTCTATCCCGAATTTCTTGTTGAAGTTCTGCCAAAATTCTGCTTAAGAGTGGTAAGCAAGTAGGAGCAAGAGGAGGGCTTCAAGAGGTAAATCGTTCTGATCTTATTGGTTAATTGCTGTTGTGATGTGATGATGTTGATGATGTGATTGTATGTGATGCATGTAAGAACTACGTGAGCTTTGAACCCATTACCAGGGGGTACGTAGGCAGTTTCTAGTGGTGGAAATGCAAGCTCAATCTTTATTTATTTTCTGTTTTGCTTTAGTTTTGTTTTTGTTACTTGTTTGTTTGTGTATGGCATATATTTATCTTTAATTGCACAAGATCTGGCCCCAACATGGATGGGTGCCTAACACCTTCCCATCCATGACAAACCCCCGGGTCCACATCTTTGGTTCGTCACCGGTTGCCTTAAGGAGTCATTGGTAGCCTATGAAGGGTTTCTCCTTGAATTTTGTCCCTCAATAAAATTCAAGTGGCGACTCCAAGGATGTGGATGACCCTCAAGAAGAAGGTGTTGAATACGCCCAATGCATTTTTGGATCGGGTATTCATAGCTGCCGACTCCACTAGGGAAGAATGAGGGTTTAAGAGATTATGTGCAATCATCAATTAATATTTGCTTTGTGTTTGTCATGTACGTGCCCTGCATTCATGGATTATCTTGTGAAGCTTCTACCATAAGAGGGTGAGGGGATCCTAGTCCAGTACATACCGTCCTACGGGGTTATCGGCTAAAGTGAACCCATTTCTCGCTGTTTAGCAATGATAGGGGTTAATAGGTCAGCGACCTCACGCGGCGTCCTACGTCACATGTGAGTAGACCAAGCTATCCCTTAGCGACGGTTCTTTAGCCCCCAACCAGCTGCATACCCGAGCATCTCATGCATAAGAAACTAATATGTGGTACCTGCATGTGTGTTTGCTATGAATCTAAGTGCAAGTGAAGTGAGGTGTCGATCAATTAAATAGAACCAGAGAAATGGGTGTGAGAGTAGTAAGGACATGAACCTATGGGTACCCGGATTCCTTACACCCACTTCCTACTTATCAGGACAACATGGTTGAGATCGGGGCTGAGGATATGACTAAGGTTAGAGAAACCCATGCTATGCTTTCGGATCCACGGATATTAATGCTGCTTGATTTATTGGAGAAACAAGAGGTACCGGCTGCTGGAAGTGAAGGTGCGGAGGTCTCAAAAGCGGGCAAGAATGACATTGTGGACGTTGATGGCGACTCAGTTGTACAAGAGGCTAAGGGCGATAAAGAAAGACTTCGAATGTTGGAGGAGGCGGTAAAAAGCATCAAGTTGAAGGAAGGAGAGTGGATTCCAGCCCAACCGTCATTGTTCCCACCACCCGTCTACCAGAGAAGTTCAAAATGCCTGATATTGAGAAGATTAGTGAAACGGGATGCTCAAAGACCCATCTAAAGATCTATGTAAGGACATTGAGGCCAATGCGAGTAAGTGATGAGATGATGGCTCAATTGTTCCAAAGGACCTTGTCAGGTGCTGCACTGCAATGGTTCGTATCGTTGGATGAGACAAAGATAACCAAATGGGAGGACATGGGCGCTGCATTCATAAAACAGTATGTCTACAATACCGAGGTGGATGTAACCAAGAGGGACCTGGAAACAACCAAACAGGAGGCTCAGAAGACTTTTTCGGCCTTCATCAAGAGGTGGCGCAACAAGGCATCACTTATGATATATCGTCCTCCGCCTAAGGAGCAAGTACAGTTGGTGATAAAGAACCTCCACCCAGTATATTATGAGCGCATGATCGGCAATTATTATGCCGACTTCAAAGCCCTCATTGGGGCCGGGATGCAGTTGGAGGATGCAATTGCTTCAGGGAAGATCAAGACTGCAGTAGATGCCCCTAGGCCTAGGCGCAACTTCAGTTTAGCACAAGGGAAGAAAGCCCCCGAAGTAAACTACGTTTCCACTCAGGCTCCTCTACGATTAGAGACGACACAAAGAAAATTCACCCCCCTTCCAATGTCATTGAGCAAGTTGTTCAAAAAATGCATGGAGAAAAATTTGTTGTAGCCATTGGAACCGAGGCCTGACTTGCCTATAAGGGGAGATCCGAATTCGCGTTGCGAATTCCATCAAATGGCTGGTCACACCACTGACAGTTGTATGCGGCATCGTCACGAGATCCAAGACCTGATAGAAAGGAACGAAATTGTCCTGCCTCAGAAATCTAACAGTCAGACCAACCCATTGCCCTTGCACGGGGAGATTGACGTCATATCAGCTGAAGAACGAGACTGTTTGGTTCTTGACTTGAGTAAGTATGTAGATTTGGGCGAGGAAGTGGATGTCATCATAAGATTTGAACGAGTGGCCAGGCGAATTCCCCTTCAACTTGATGAACTTGAAGAGGCAACGGCAGCGGAACCTGAAGAAGATGCAATCATCATGCAATTAAAGAAGACACATGCAAATGTATCGATATGGGGGTTGTTGATGTCTTCCCGACCACACCGTGATAAGGTTCTGCAAGTTCTCGACAAGGCTTATGTCCCCATCAATACTGTGCCCGAGGAGCTAGCAAATATGATAGCCACCTTAGGCATGGACAATCTAATTTCCTTCCCGGACAAAGATCCGAGTCCTGACCAAGGGGCACACGCTGAAGCACTATACATTACAATTTATGCCAAAGGAAATCAAATTCCTTTGGTTTTTATTGACAATGGGTCGGCATTGAATGTGTGCCACTGAAGGTGGCAAGCTTGATGGGGTTCGACACCGAGGATTTCTTGCCTTCTCGAACTATGGTAAGAGCAAACAACAATGCTAAAAGAGAGGTGTTGGAGATGATCAAACTTGAAGTGACTCTAGGGCCTGCCCCCTTCGTGGTAGAATTCCAATTGCTCGGCATAGCATCCAGTTTCAACTTGCTCCTAGGAAGACCTTGGCTGCATCAGGCCCAGGCGGTAGCTTCCACCTTACACCAGATGCTCCGTTTCCCATATAAGGGAGGAACAGTCACAGTCACAAGGGACACATCTGGGAATAGTATTAAGCCTGCGTTCGGAATTGTGGGGAAGAGGAAGTAACTCTGTCCGGATTTGTCTTTGAATCCGTGGGCATGATAACCTTGACACCAAGAAGTAAGGTCGCCTTGCCTCCCTATTACAATTCTTACGGTAATCCAGCGATAATTGGAATCATGAGGAAGGTGAAGCATTTTCCGACTCTAGGACTAGGAAGAAGGCAACAAGGGGTCGTGGAAATTCCTTAATATCCTAAAGCAGTGCCGCCATTCGGTCTAGGCTATGTGCCAACACCCTTAGAACTAGATGAACAAAGAGAGAAGGGTCGAGCAAAGATCTTGGAAAGGAAGAACAAACAAGAGTGGGAAATCACCATGTCACCATACTTCAAAACCCTTAACGGGTACTTTGTAAAAGAAGGGGATGATTTCCCGTTCTGTGGGTTCCCCGAACCATAGATTTGTCCCAAAACTAAAGTTCATTGGCCAGGGTTTGAGGTGTTCTTCAATTGCTGTCTGGACATAGAGGAGGAGGAAAATCGCTCAAAGGAGGAGGAAGAGGATTTCGGTTGTGCACGCTTATTTGGAGATGGGGGGATGTGATCATAATCAATAGATGATGAATGATTGTGAATACCCAACCCAAAATCACTTCGGCCTATTCACCAAATCCTTTTACCTTCTTCCTTGGGTCAATCCATAACATTGGAGTCGCCACCCAAGTTTTATTTAGGACAAAACTTGGTAAAAACCTTGGTGTGACTCCTTTAGGCTACATGGTCTTGGCGAACCAAATTCATGGGATCGGGGGTTCGTCACAGATGGGAAGGTGTTAGGCACCCATCCGTCTTGGGTCGAGACTGTGTGAAATTGTAAAATGCAAGTGTGCCTGGTGCGAGTGTGCATGTGTGGAAAATAAATAGAAGGGGAGAAGAAGAAGATTTGGCTTACATCCCGTTGAAAAACCGAGACTACCTACGTACCCGAGTGACCGGGGTCAAAGCCACGTAGTTTTAAACATGGCACTATTCGGCCATTTACATCATCAAAAGTAACATCATACAATCAGCAAAGAATCAATCAAAGGAGTTTAGTGTTACCTCTTGTAGCCCTCCTCTAGCTCCTTGCAATAGGTCGAGTTCTACACCCACCTTCTTATCGTTCCTAAGCTCAATGGTTGGTCCTCTTCTTGACTCCTCCTTGCTAATCTACTGCTGCTGCTTCCCATGAAATACCTCCAGAGTTTTTGCCTAAAATGTGTTTCTAAGCTTGGAGAAGTAGAGTTTCCCTAAGCACTCGAGGCTTATAGGTGTGTATGTGAGAAAAGTTTGTGATCCCCCTTGAAATGTGTGTGAGGGATCCTATTTATAGTCTTCTTGGAAGCCTAGGGGCGTGGACCTGCTTAATGGTGAAGATTATACCCGAAAATTTGGTCCAAAACCGCGTAGGATCGAAATTAGAAACAAAATTGGAGATTTGGGCGAATTTGGGAAGCCATGACCGCCGCTGCCGGCGGTCATTCACTGCATGACCGCCAGTGCCAGCGGTCTTGAGTGGATGCCCGCCAGCACCTGGCGGTCATCGCGAGAGGACCGCCGGTTGGCCCGTGTGTCACCCGTTCATTCTATTTTCGAACCCCCAATCCCTCTAATTCAGCCCTGATTTGATCCTACCGCATAATTAACCCCTAATCAACCCAGAATCACTTAATTACTTGATCATCACTCCCCTAAATTATTCCAAGATTGATTGATTACACATTTAACACCCATTTCCTACTAAATCATACCAAAAACAATATTTCTTCATAAATGATGATTTAGCTCTGATTCTCCAAGAAAATCAGAGCTAAGATTAGTCTTCAAGGAATGTGCTAATGGGCTAATTAAACTCTGGAGGACTAACTTGGGCCCTTAAACCCATCTTTAACCCAAAGATAAATCATCTCATTAAAATTGGATTAAACATAGACAAAAGGCCCAAAAAATACATTTCAGCCTAAATAAACCTTATTATATATTTTATCCTAAGATTAAATCATCTCATTAATCCTAGTACACCAATATACAAAGGCTCAAATCACTAAAATGTGTTACTTCCACTAAGATAAATTCTTGACATACTTTATTCCTAGGACTAAATCATCTCATTAACCCTAGGTTCAGACATCTAAAATCTAACTTTTGTGGAAAATTCGTGTGTCAAATTTGGGTGTTCATAGATGCCCCTCGTTGATGAGTCCTTAGGAACTAAGGACGAAACAAAGTAAGGAAGGAACAACCAAATTTGAATGATAAATGTGTGGCGTGTGTGCCGGGTTTTGGAGCATCCCATGCTCCTCTTCAAGAATCATCTCATCCTGAAGTTTTGAAAGGCTGGCCCTCGGTTTCTGGGAATCATCTTATCCCAGGTTTTTGGGAATCATCTCATCCTTGTTAACTAGGTTTCGATTTGGGATTCATCTCAACCCAAGTCGTGGTTTTCAGGAATCATCTCATCCCAATGGCTTCGCCATCGACTTTCATCAGAAATGCCGTTTCACGGCCTGGTTATCTAGTCCCTAGGCATCTCATGCCCATATCATCATCCAAGATGTTGCTCCGCGATTGTATTGTCTATGCCTTGGGCATCACATGCCCCTACATCTCTCATCAGAAAGGTTCCACTTCGTGGCTCGGTTGTCGGGAATCATCATTCGTCCATTCAATATTTTGGTTTGGGAATCATCTCATCCTCGAGGTTTGATTTTGTGTGTACCGGGTACACGGCTTTGGTTTTGCGTGTACCGGGTACACGACTTTGGTTTTGCGTGTACCGGGTACACAGCTTTGGGTTGGTTTTGCAGCTCTTGGTGAAGCTGTGTAAACTTCTTGACGAATTGCACGCTGCGCATATGCCAGTGGAAAGTTCCAACAGCCAAAATCCACAATCGATGCGGAAATATATGCGCGTGCACCGGGTACACGGCTTTTGTCTTGCGTGTACCGGGTACACGGCTTTGATTTTGTTTGCACTGGCTATACGGCTTTGGTTTTGCGTGTACCAGGTACACGGTTTTGCTTGATTTCCCTTATCCCATGGTTTGCGAGAACTGGGTTTCCTGGCTCCTGGCTCGTATGTCTCAAGGTCGGGTCATCTCGGGTTTACAAGGGCTGGGCTCTTGGCTTACTGGTTTTCCTTATGCCTAGATTGCTCATGCCTAAACTCCCTTATCATTTTCTCTCATTTGGGTTGCTCATGTCTGGTTTCCTTCTCACCTCTCTTCTAACTGGATCTTTCTAGGCCTGGATCCTCATGAATGGACTCCTTTCCGACTTTTTCTCTCACCTGGTTCTACCGGGCTCCTGGCTTTTCTAATTGGATGTCTACTCGACTGGGTGCCCTCTCCTAGGTGGCTGCTCACATGGTTTCCCTCATCTCACGATTTGCGGGTGCTGAGACCCGGCTTTGGGTTCTCTCCTAATTACTCCAGGTTCTCTTTAGTCTCGTTGTTGGTTTGTTCTGGGCTCCTCTTAGAGTTACAAAGATTGGGTCCTTGGCTTTTCGTTTACCTCTGGGTATCTCCTGTTCTTGTGTTTGCTCACCTCACGGGTTTACTGACTCTCTTTTAGGTGCAAAGACTGGGTCTTTGGCTTTTGGCTTGGTTAACTGGTTCTCTCATCTCTCCGATTTGTAAAGACTAGATCTTTGATTTTCTTCACTGGGCACCTCACATCTAGGTGTCATCTCATGGTCTGGTTGCCTCACTTCTGGGTTCTCTCTCATTCCTCCTATTTCTCGGTTTGTGGGAGCTAGGTCCCGGTTTTTTTGGTTTGCCCCTCATATCTGGATTCCTGGGTTCATTCCTTTTTGGATGTTCTCTCATATCTGGTCTTCTCTCTGGTCTAGTTTCTCTCATCCTTCGGTTTGGATTCTCTCATTTAAAGGTTTGCGGGTGTTGAGGCCCGGTTTCTGGTTTACCCTCTTGTCTCGCTCACTTCTAGCTATCTTAAGTTCTCACATTGTCTTGTTGGTTCGGGATGGTCTTGGTCACATGTCCCTATGCCATCTATCTGGAATCCCTAGTAGGTTTTCTATGGCTCATATGCTCCCGGGTTTTCTAGTGTGTTGGAGGGAAGTGTGTCATGCCCTTTGAGACATACAAACCAAAAGTGGGGGTGTGATGCCCCTAATATCTTGCCATGATTTGAGAGGTAGAGTTTGCTGTATCCTCAATACAAATAAGTCAACCCAAGTGGGGGATGTGCCCTCAATTACGGATTTTCAATGATTTATTCGGATCCAGGCAATGCATCTTATTATTCGGGACTCATAAATGTGCATACAGGGTTTTATCTCGAAGGATGGATCGTTTCGGGGCGTGGGGCCCGTAAAAATCGAGAAAAGACCCCAAAACAGAGGTGGCGGTCATGTGAGGAGGCCCGCCAGCGCCTGACGGTCATGTGGGGATCACCGCCAGGGCTTGGCGGTTTTCTCGTGATGTCCGCCGGCCCTATTTTTGGGTTTAAAAGCCCCTTTTTTTTCTCTCTCCCGTCATTGTTCATTCATACACTCTCAAAACCCAAATCCTATCAATTTTTTCTCCCTCCCTTATTCTCAAAACACTCTAAATCATCTCCCTATTCCTCCCAGTCCTCTTCCATGGAATCATCATCATCAAATCCTTCCAAATAGCGAGAAGAGACAATGAGGAAATATCGTCCCGAATCCGACCCAGAGGAGAATCCCAGCCTATTGTTGAAATCTCCTAGTAGGCACATCTCCTCCCAACTTCACAAAGTTCAGGTAAGTGATTTCTAAATCCAAAAACTTCTTGAATTTAGGCTTTGATTAATTTTTTGAGTTTATGCCCATATGCCCCTTGAATTTGAATTTATATGATGCATGTTGTGTTTGAATGCTTTGAAATGCTCCTAAGATGTCTAGAATGCTTTCCCTCATACTCGTTTTATGGATTAAACACAAGAAATCACGCATTGAGATTCTATCAAAATTGGGGGTTTAGGGTTCTTGGCAAATTTTGGGGATTGTGAGTGATTTTGATGTTGTTTTGATATTGAAAATGCTTGGAATTGATGTTGGGTGACTAGGTATTAATGGGCTTGTCCCAATTTTGGCCAAATTTGAACTTTGTCGGGGCGGATTTTTGTGATTTTCTTGTGTTTTGACCCGTAAATAAAACTGTGCTATGATGATGGTATGCATGATGTAAGCGTGTAATCCTATCCTTATGATGCATGTCTTGATGTGTGTAGTCTTGGTTTGATCTTGGTGAACTCGGGTTGGCGTGAGTATTGACTTCTTTTGTCACATCTACACAGAACTTGAAGGATAGGCAGTGAAATCATGCTGGGGCTAATGCTCGCCATCTCATCCTTGAGCAAGTGAGGAAGGACAGGCTTGTTCGAGAAATCATTGAGAGGGTTGGGTTATGGGACTTCTTTTGCACTTTTCGAGGAGACAGAGTTGACCTACAGGCTTTATCAGCCCTGGTGAGAGGTGGTGGGATACCACCAATACCTTCCACTTTGCTTGTGGTGAGATGACTATGACTCCTTCGGATCTTACCCACATCACTGGGCTATTGTTCCAAGGCGATCCAGACATCTTTGACCAGTAGTTAGGCATCGATCATTTTCAGGAGCTGGTAGGACTTGTCCCTGACTGGGTCCGCACATGTGAGGTGTCTCCTACGTGGCTGCAAAATGCCTTATTGGGTCCTCAGTATTCTGGGACGGTAGAGCAGAGAGCCTGAGGCTTGATATTGGTGAGCATGAGTAGATCCCTCTTTGCTTCCGGTAGTGATCGGGTTCAATGTGATTTATTGGCATCGCTTGTCCACTTGGACAGACCGCGGATCGATTGGGCCTCGGCGGGTTTCGCGAACGCCTACCGGGAGATGTGCAACTTTTCCTGGGTTGCTGCCAAGCACTTCTATGGTTCAGCTTGGATTTGGGAAGTATGTCTTTTTGCCCTTGTCACTTTTATCATATCTATTTTCCTCTTCATCTCCTTATTTACTCGGGTAACCTTGGTAGGTATGGGATCAAGAGTACCTTGGATTGTCTGCTCCGAAGCTTCCAGCTGATAAGAAGTCATGGCGAGTTTCTCTCCGTTGGGGCTCCCTGAGCCGTGGGACCAGGAGTAATGCCCACGACCGAGTACGGGCCCGTCACTACATAGATCAGGTTGCCATGTCGGGCAAGGTACCTTTTCTCCCTCATCTCTTGTTTCCCAGAAAACCTTTTTTGTAGCATTGTCTTACCGAACACTTATTGGCAAATCTAGTTTTCTCCTTTCGCAGCTTACCAGAACATATTGGAGAGGATTGACTCCATGACTCTAGTGATGGATCACCGTCGATGCTTGATAGGGTACCCTGATATGAGGGTGTGGTACCTCAGGGATCGTGTATGTGCACAGACCATTGAACTCCCATGTATACCCCGTGACCCTCCGATCTCCATGCGGGACATCAATAAGCGGGGTAAGGCCCCTGAAGGCGACCGTTTGGATTGGCATGCCGAAGACTTGGCCTTACCAGGCGACTATTCTTCCTTTGTCAGTGAATTTCTGATGCCTCCCTTGACTACCCCAGAGGCAGGTGGATTAGTGGCCAGTACTGGTCCGTCTCGACAGCGTTCTGCCTCGCGGAGGCACCGGGGCATCTTCTTCTATTTCTGGTCCTATTCTCCCAGCCTGTGATGCTGACTTTGAATCTTTTGATGATTCATATAGGCGTTGTCGGGTATCATTTTCCAAGGACCTCCCTCTTGATTTTCCACCATTCCCAGCTGATGTTACTATGGTACGTCCTGAATCACTATCTGCACATGTCTCCTCCCTCCCTTATATCTTGACTGATCTTCTCCATATCAAACAGATTCTGGCCACTGAGGTTTCCCGATTATGGACATTGCTTGGACGGGCCAAGGCAACCCTGACGGCCCAAGCTATTCGGATACGGAAATCGACTTCCTATGTGAGAGAAGGAGGAAGTGCTCGTCCTGCACCATTTCCTCGGGATCATCACCCTACCAGACCATTGTTGCCTCCTTCTGTCCCTCAGCCAGTCGACCCCTCCTTGGGCGATTCCGAGGATACCATTCAGGAGTGTACTCGCCCGGTCCGCCAAACTCGGAGCAAGAAGAGGCGGCCCTGATAAATGCATGTATGCTCTAGTATCTAAATGTGTGTACTTTAGCGGGATAACTCCTTTTCTTTTCTTTTTCTTATGCATGTATGCATGTCTAGACACTTGTATTTCGATGGGATGACTCCTTGTAAATGCGTGCCTATTTTTCCTATTCTTGAGATGCAGTTACGTATACGATTTTGAAAACTACTAAATCATGTACCATGAGTACCGGGATAGGTTGGGTATCAAGGCTTGAAAGATTCTCGCAAGGTTGCACAAAATACCCTCTCCTCGTCATTAGGCTTATCATTCTGAGCAAGGATTTCCATGAAAATGAGCATGCCCCAAATCCCCCAAACACCATTTGGACTTAATTTTTGCCTAGGCCGTCCTTTCGGGTTTTCAACCTAGCAGGCATGTCCTAACTTTTGCCTAAATCGCCCTTTCGGGTTTTCAATCTAGCGGACTAGTCCCCCTCTCTTCCTCCGTTTTCTTTTATTTTCTTCCTCTGGGGTGGGTGGTGGTCAAAACTTATCCAGGTGATGGCGAATTCTAGGCCTTTTCATCTCATGGTGATACTTTTCGGGTGATGGCTTGATTTTGGTCCTTCTTTCACTTAACAACATGACTAGGAAAAGTCTAGGGACACTACATTTGAGCAATGGAGGAGGCTTTCTCAACAGATAAAATCCAGACCTAAACCTTATCAGCTTTTATCAACATAGCTTAGGAACCAAACTTCATTTAGACCGAGCTCCCTAACAGAGTTACCTAAGTACCAGTAGAGAATAATGTTCAGTTTCTCTTTCAAATCGCAAAGAAGTGCTTTTCTCGAGAAGTTAAATGGCACATTGGTTGCGAGTGCACATCCCCTTTTCTTTTTTTTTTTCTTTCTTTCCTCTTTTTTTTTTCTTTTTTTTTTCTCTTTGTTTCCTCTTTTTTCTTTTTTTTCCTCTTTTTTTCCCTCTTTTTCTTTTTTTTTTCTTTTTTTTCGGGGAAATGACCTCACAAGCCAGGCTTACTAATTCCAAACAAAGTATTTGATTTGAAACAGATTTGATTTACTGGATCAGGTCTTCGTAGTTCATTTTATGGTCCCCAAAACTAAGTTGATAAATTTTGATAAGATTTAAGACATCACCTTCATAAATAAGGGGATAAGAACATCCATTACATGAATACTAAGCAAAAAACACTAATTAAAGGTAGACAACATTGACTCCTCGAGGTGAAGTTAACATGGATAGACTTCAACCCTCTTTTATTTTGGGAAAATAAAATAAAAAAAGGCAGACTCAACACTTCGAAACCCCTAAGTCTTCTTATCCTCCCCATTAGTTGTTCTAAGCATCCTCCTCCATCACCCATTCGATCTTATCCGGGTACACAAGCTTTCTCCATGGGACCATAGTGACGGTTTCCTTCGGGTCATCACGTTGGACTTCAATCGTCATTGTCTCACCTCCCACCCCTTGACTGTCTTCATCTTCCTTGTTCGTCATCATGCCATCATGCAATTTTGAATATTCCTCGGATCTTGAGGCATCACCCCAATCATCCCACTTTCTCCCCCTTAGCTCCTGGATGTATTCCCAGAGACTCTCCTTTGCTTTGATGCTTTCTCGAGTGAGTGCGGCATTCCGGAGCTGGATGCCCCTCATCACATCTTCAACGAGTGCATATCGTCCCATGGCATCCCGAAACTGTTTCATAGCTACTTGGGCAAATGGTTGTCCTAGTAAGATTCCGTGGAGGATTGTTTCTTCCAACTTGCCCATCAAGGCCCGGAATGTCGATTGCACCTCCTTTTCTTGTTGAAGGCTCCGATCTTCATAAATTGAAAAATCGTCTCCCGTCAGCTTCCCCTCCAAGTTCATTCTCGCATCAGTAGCACCCTTCAATTGGTTAGCATGCTCATTGCTCATGGTTCCTCCTAACTGATACAGATAGCGAAGTGGGTCTCAGTGCCTTGCTTAGGTAGGTTCAAAAGAGGGTTGGTAACAAATGGTTCAGATGAAAAAGGTAGGACATGGGTTGACTCCCGACTCGATACACTACATTTTTAAAACTTGATGCAAAATGACATGTGTTATGTAGTCCCAACTCTTTAAATTCTTAGCGTAATTGAGCATCTACTCGAATTATCAAAATGAATCTCCTCTAAACTTTGGTGGATCACTGCTCGAAGATATGGAATGTTCCCCTCCTTTAATTGCCATGGATGACTACTCCTCTTTCCTCTTTCCTCAAGACCCAGTGTATGCACAAATTCGAATCCCAAAATAACAAAATACAACACATATATACCACATTGCAAATTTTACACGAAGGCACGTACCACTTATTGATTCACAGTGCATGGGATGCTCAGGGTATGCAGCTGGTTGGGGGCCAAAAGATTGTCACTAGAGAATAGGCTGACCTACTCACATGTGATAAGGGATATCGCGTGAGGTCCAAGGCCAATTAATCCCCATCATTACTAAGCATCGAGAAACGGGTTCACTCAAACCACTATCGCTTAAAGAAAGCATGTAGCGGATTTGGATTCCCTCGCCCTCTTACGATAAAGGCTTCACATCAATTGTCATGAATGCAAGGCATTTATGATGACAAGTAAAAGACACACAAGATTCAACAATTGCACAAAGTCTCTTGAACCCACTACTTCCCCTGCGGAGTCGCCAACTGTGAATACCCGATCCAAAATCACTTGGGCCTATTTACCTAATCCTTTCACCTTCTTCCTCGGGTCAATCCCATAACATTGGAGTCGCCACCCAAGTTTTATTTAGGATAAAACTTGGGAAAAACCTTGGTGTGACTCCTTTAACTACATGGTTTTGGCGAACCAAAGTCATGGGATCGGGGGTTCGTCACAAATGGGAAGGTGTTAGGCACCCATCCGTGTTGGGTCGAGACTGTGTGCAATTGTAAAATGCAAGTGTGCCTAGTGCGAGAGTGCATGTGTGGAAAATAAAGAGAAGGGGAGAAGAAGATGTTAGCCTAAACATATGATTAGTGGCTTAATTAGCAATTAATTAAGACTAATCATGTTTAGTATACAAATATATGTTTCTAATGATTCTGATGATCATTATATTATTTTGATGATTAACAAACATATTGGTTAAGTGTTTTGTGTTGTTTGAGTATCGGGCAGAATCATTTGGTTCCAGGAAGAAACCAAATATTCAGTATACAAATATATATTTCTGATGATCATTATATTATTTTGATGATTAACAAACATATTGGTTAAGTGTTTTATGTTGTTTGAGTATTGGCAGAAACATTTGGTTCCACCAAGAAATCAAAACAGAGAAGATTTGGCTCCACAGGCTGTAGAACAAGTTGTCACTGTCAATCTATATTTCGTGTGGTCCCAAATTGGTAGTTGGCAATTAAAATGCCAACCAACGTTCAAACTTGCAGCTCAAGTGTTAGAAAAAGATCTGGAAAGTGGCCCTCACACCTTCTAAGCATCTTGGAAGCTTTGGTGGTCCACACAAGCAACCTGTCACTTTTAGCCAATAAAGAATGTGGTCCCGAAAAGTAGTTGATATTTAAGCAACTCAACTAACGGTTTTGCTCGCTCACCATGGGTCAGAAAAAGATCAGAAAAGTGGCCCTCACATCCTCTTTCATCCCTTGAAGAGCTGGTGGTCCTTACTTTCCATTTTTAGAAACATTTTTTAAGAAAGACAATTTCTGCCCAAGTAGTATCCAGATTTGGCTCATATGCGTAGACAGTTTTAAACCAAGTCAACTAACGGTTAAACTTGCACTCCAAGGGTTAAATAAAGTTCAGAAAAGCGGTCCTCACATCCTCTATCTACCCTGGAAGATATGGTGGTTCACACTTTCCATTTTTGGGAAGCTTTTTTAAGAAAAAGAATTGGAACTCAAGTATTCTGCAGATTTGGCTTGCCTACGTGGACTGTTTTATTAGAGAAGCAAGAAGTCAACTCCTATGCCACCTGGACATCATATGGCCGTTATATAAACGTTGTGAGAGAGCTTTCCCATCCTGAGAATCTATATAAGAGGTCTGAAATCTCATTTGAAGAAGTACTTCAGCCTATGGAAATATTCTGCTGGAGCCAAATCCTCTGAGAGATTCAAAAATTCAGATTGAGCCTACCTTGAGTGAATCTCCTGTTCTAAACTCATTATAAACACTTCTTGAGTGAGTCACTCTTGAAGTTATCTTGTTGAGGGCATTACAAGTGAGATTAAGTTACAATATTACTTGATACTCAAAGCTAGGAATAGTTTTGAGGATAGGTTTGAGCTAAGGCTTTGAAAAGCTTGAGTGATAGGTTAGAGCTAAGCCTTTGAAAAGTTTGAGTGATAGGTTAGAGCTAAGCCTTTTAAAAGCTTGAGTGAATGGTAGAGATGAGCCTTTGAAAAGCTTAGGTTAGAGCTGAGCCTTTGAAAGGCTTAGGTTAGAGCTACTCCTGTAAAAGCTTTTAAAGGTTAAGGTTGAACCCGTAAAAGCCTAGTATAGTGGATAGTTTAGAAATCCTAAAGGGGGGACCTTTAGGTAGTGGATGTACTCCAGCATGGGGGACCATTATAAATTGCATGTGTCTATTGCTTTTCTATCTTTATTCCTGCATTTCCACTTAAGTTTAACATTTGGCTTCTGCGTCGAGCCAAATCTCTGAAAACCCAAAAAAGAGGAAAAGCTAATTCAAACCCCCCCCCCCCCCCCCCCCCCCCCCCCCCCCCCCCCCCCCCCCCCCCCCCCCCCCCCCCCCCCCCCCCCCCCCTCTCCCCCCTCCTCCTTAGCCTTTTCTGGGCCAACAATTGGTAGTGGAGCTGCGTTCTCAGTGAAATGGATTAGCCTCCAGAGAAAAAGATCATGGCTTATGAGGGAACAAGCATTAACAAGGCATCGTACTTTGATGGTGCTAATTTTAACTATTCAAAGGTCAAGATGAAGAAGCAACAAAAAAGAAGGAGTCCTAGGGTAGTGAAGATTAAAAAGCCCAAGAAGGATCCTCTAGTGTGCTTTGGATTTACAATTGCCCAGGTCATATCAAGTTTGAATGCCCATACCAAAAGAAGAACATATATGGTTCCTCAAAAACCAAGAAAAGGAAGGATATGGCTGCTTGGGAGGACTCGGATTCTTCAAGCAATTCAGACACGGATGAAGTTGTGAATTTGTGTCTCATGGCTCAAGAAGAATCTGAGGTAAATGATTCACCTGACTTTACTTTTGATGAATTACAAGATGCTTTTGGTGAATTGCATGATAAGTATATACAAGCACCAAAAAAGAACACTGCATACAAGAAACGTATTGAGATTCTAGAGTATGATGCTGGAGCATATAAGATTGCACATGAAAAACTTGATCTTGCTCATGTTGATGTGTTGAAATCTTGTGAAACTTTGAAAAGTGAGAACCTTGCCATACAAAATGCTCATGATGAACTAGAAACAAAGATTGCTAATAATATTGCTATGTGTGACAAGTTGTTGAAAGAGAATGATATGTTTAAGAAAAGTGTTGATGATTTGAAATGTTCTCTTGAGAAGTTCACTAGAGGCACAAATAATTTAAATCTATTGCTAGGTCAACAAAGACACTCACTAGACAAAAGTGGGATAGGCGCAACACATATGGTTTTTAACAAGCCAAATCTGCCTATAAAAATTGTTAAAGAAGAATCTAGAACTCCATATAGACCTAGATACCATGAGCACTATAGGTCTAACTATCATAAGCACTCACGTAGACCTGATATTTCATGCTATTATTATGGAAAAATTGGATACACAATCAGATCTTGTGCTTATAGGAAGAGAAACAATCATGTGAAGTATATTTGGGTTCCGAAAGGAACCAAATCTGACCCTGAAGGACCCAAGTTAGTTTGGGTACCCAAAAAACTTGATTAAATGACAGGGTCCAAGGGATGAATGGGTTCTGAACAGTGGTTGTTCAAGACATATGATAAGTGACCCATCAAGATTTTCATCCCTTCTTTCAAAACACCATGGTAATGTTACTTTTGGTGATAGCTCAAAGGTAAAATTCTCGGTATTGGTAAGATTGGTGTTGATCCTATTATTGAGCATGTGCTTATTGTTCATATTCTTAAGTTCAATATGTTAAGTATTAGTCAGAGAATTTAGAGTTACATTTGAATCATCACGATGTCGTGTGAGTAGGATTGATGATGAGAAAGTCGTATTTATTGGAAAAAGAATTGGAAACCTATGCTTTATATGTTTAAATGCTATTACTAATCCTGAGATTAAGTGTTTTAGTACTGTGACTCCAACCCTGTGGCATAGGAGGCTCAAACATGCAAATCTTGAGCTAATATCAAATCTGTCAAAGAAGGATTTAGTTGATGGACTGTCAAAGCCAAAATTCGAAGTTGAAACCAAATGTCAACCATGTCAGCTTGTGATGATACAGAAGCTGAGTTAACTCCTAAAGAATCAGCCACAGGTCATTGAGGTTTATGAGACAAAAGATGTGCAACCCCCTGATTTATTTGAGACTCAACAACATTTGGCTTCTCCCGAACCAAATGTTCAGAATAATGATGTGTAGCCAAATATTCTGGAATCTGGTTCAAGCTCACAACCGAAAAACTCTGAGGTTCATGCAACTAGAGGACATTCAACTGAGGCCATATTAGGTGATCTTAAAAGAGGTGTAACCACCAGATCCAAATTACAAAACATTAACACACATCTTGCCTTTTTGTCTCAAGTTGAGCCCAAAAATGCCAATGATGCTATACTTGATGAAAATTGGGTGATGGCAATGCTAAAAGAGCTTCATCTATTCGAGAGGAATAATGCGTGGGAGCTTGTTGCAAGGCCAGAAGACCATCCTGTCATTGGGTCTTCAGGAACAAGCTTAATGAATCAGGAACTGTGGTAAGAAACAAAGCTCAATTGGTAGCACAAGGGTACAATCAAGAGGAAGGTATTGATTATGATGAGACCTTTGCACCAGTAGCTAGACTTGAATCCATTCACATGTTGTTTGCATTTGCATCATTTAAATCTTTCAAACTCTATCAAATGGATTTCAAGAGTGCTTTTCTAAATGTATACATCATGGAAGAAGTATATGCAGAACAACCTCCAGGATTTGAAAACCATGAGCATCCACAACATGTTTTTAAATTAAAAAAGGCATTGTATGGTCTTAAACAAGCACCTAGGACTTGGTATGACAGATTAAGCTCATATCGTATCTCACAATGCTTTACAAGAGGAAAAGTCGACTCAACTCTATTTGTGAAATCTAACAAAGATGATATCATTATTGTGCAAATATATGTTGATGATATTTCATTTGGTGCTACTAATGAATCTCTTTGTCAAGAGTTTGAAAAGCTTATGCATAGTGAGTTTCAAATGAGCATGATGGGAGAATTAAACTTCTTCCTGGGTTTTTAAGTCAAGCAACTCGATGATGGCATTTTCCTTAATCAAGCAAAGTACACACGTGAGCTGCTGGAAAGATTTGGCTTGTCTGAAGCCAAAACTAGTCCATCACCAATGAGCACTAGCACCAAACTTGACAAGGATGAGAATGGTAAGCATGTTGATGTGAAATTATAGAGAGGCATGATAGGTAGTCTTCTTTACCTTACAACTACAAGACCAGACATTATGTATAGTGTTTGCTTGTGTGCTAGATTTCAATCATGCCCAAAAGATTCTCATCTTAAAGCTATCAAGTGCATCTTCAAGTAATTAAAAGAAATATCATCTTTAGGCTTGTGGTATCCTGATGTGAACTCTTTTGAACTAACAAGCTACTCAGATGCAGACTTTGCAGGGTGCACTCTTGATAGAAAAAGTACAAGTGGTACTTGTCAATTACTTGGACAATCACTTGTATCTTGGTCAAGTAAAAAGCAAAATTCAGTTGCTACTTCCACAACCGAGGCTGAATATGTAGCAGCTGGTGCATGTTGTGACGAACTAACTTTCAAGTGTATTCCTATCTTTTGTGACAGCTCAAGTGCCATCAACCTAACTAAGAATCCGGTGCAACACTCTCGAACCAAACACATTGAAGTTAGACATCATTTTATTCGAGACCATGTGTTGAAGAAGGATGTGGCTATTGAGTTTGTGAGAACTAAAAATCATCTGGCAGACATCTTTACCAAATCATTGAAGGAAGATCAGTTCACCAAAATCAGACTCGAGCTTGGTATTTGCAATATATCATAAGTATTCTGATTTGGCTCTACATTTGGTTTCTATGTACTCATGCATATCATAAAATATTGCACACATATTGATGCGTGTGCTATCCTGCAAGTGCACAGGGTTGTTGTAGTACTTTTATCAAGGTCGTATCCACAGGGACTGGGTTGAATCTATTTTCCTTCAATTTCGGACAAATGGGACTTGAAAACAATTAAACAAGAGTGGATTGGATGATTAATGATTAAAACTAAAAATGAGTAGTAAGGTAAATATAACAGCAAATTAAACGAGGAGGAGATCAGAAATGGTGAGTTCTTAGGCATTCAGGGTCAAACATGTCCTGATTTATGCTTATAAATTGCTCAACAGCATCACCATAGGCTGAGCCTATGGATGAGGCTGTGACTAATTAGATGTCTTGCCGGGGCTCCCAACCAGAGGTACTATCAACGGCTTTCGATCTTATTAATAGTTCCTTAAGCTTCCATCTACCCCCTGTCACTAGAGTAGACGTCCACTTAAGGATGAGGTTCAATGTTGGTGCAGATTCCCACAGTCTCTCCCTACCTTCTCTCGATTGTCTAAGGAGTGAAGGCTGACTATTGTAGGTCTAACACTCCTGGCTTCTCCTTTCGGTCCTTCACCAGGCTGCTACTAAACTAAGAATATGCTACCCAATAATCAATCAAGAATCAAACTAGGGGTCGTGTTATCTCTTGACTATACTGTCACGGAATGAGGCTGTGCTGGGCACAGCCTGATGCTGTCGACAGCAAGGGAGTCAATTATAAGATTGGTTCTTGCAGGCGCTCTCAACCTACTGCACCCATTTGCTTTCGCTCACAGGTGCCTCCTATGGCTCTCATCTTCCTAGTGCTTTCGCATAGGTCAAACTCAGGGGACGAAGATTGGTGTTGAGGCTAATTCCTCAATTAATTTCTAGCTCTGTCACAAGCTAAAAAGCTAAGAGTTTGTTGTTGTTGTTCTAGTAGCTATGGTTTCTCCTTTCGGTCCTTCACCTAGCTACCTGTGTTCATGCATGGATTTGATCAGAACCTAGACATGGAGAAAGCTCTCAACAACTAAAGCAAGAAATATGGTTAAGAATATGAGCAATTTTATTTCGCAAAAACCAGATACATGCTTCCCCCTTCAACCTAAGAAGGGGTTGTTTAGTTCATAATCAAGGTTACAGAATCAATGGAAGCATGGATTGGCATAGTATTTTTTTGAACAATCTGAAGGTTAGGGACAACACGATTACTACTCAGAAGGCTACAGAACCGTGTTTTCCCTTGGACCCTTGGTGTTTCTGGGTCCCACCTCCGTTCTAAAAGAACTCTGCAATTAAGGGATTTTTTTGGGTGTTGATCCAGGGATGCCTTTTTCTCTTCTTCTCTTTCCCCTTTTTGTATGTGCATCTCCCTTCTTTTCCTCCTCCCAACTTGCTGGAGAGCATGGGTGTTTGGGCAAGTTGGCTCGTCAGTTCTCCAGTGTGCTCGTCAGCTCCTCCATCGTGTGTGTCAGGATAACAGCCAAGGGGAGCGTGATGATATGGTGCAATTTGTTGGTCTGCAGCTTTTGAGGAATAATTGGAGGGAATAATGGACTTTTGAGTGGGCAATCCTCTGGCATTCCTCTAGGCATTAAATTATCATTCCCTCCTACCAAAAGGTCTTCTGAAAAACTCAGGATGTGCTTTGCAGGCTCCATGTGCGGGTTGAGTGAGTGGTGCAATTTAGTATTGTTTCTGCAAACATGGATTTCAGTAGGCCGTACAGGCTGATGCTGTGCCTGGGTCTGTCGCAGTTCTTCTTCCACTTTCCCTTCAATGGATTTCTGCTTCTTCTGCCGATGATGAGGTGTCATGAGGACTTCTTGGATCAAAGTTAAGGAAACGATCTTCAGTGGAAATCTTATGAATTGAAGGTGGTTTGAGGCTTTCAATTGAATTCTCGATGAACAACAGCCTTAGGGACAGGCTCAAGGGTTCTGCAACAGGCTCATGTTGTGGCTGATGCTGTATCTTCACATTCTTCAATGAAATCCTCTTGGATTGATTGAAATGCACATGAAATTGCTAATTATACAGTAAGGGATGGAAATTGGAGAAATATAGTGGAATAATGCATAGGAGGCATATAATCATAATGAATTTAGAACAATTCGTGTCCAAAATTATGCCCTAAACTATGCATATTTCACATGCATCGAAATACCCCAAACTGAAGATTTTGCTTGTCCTCAAGCAATTAGAAAAATAAAAGGAGGCATGATTTGAAGGGAAGAGAAGGCTGATCTCAATGCATCAAGTTTTCACTATGCTTCTCCCTTGTGATGTCCCATCTTAATCATTCTTTTATTTTTTTCTCCAAAACTGCATCAATCTCAATCAAATTCCTTGTCAGTATTTTTTGTCATAAAAATTCACAGGAATAATCTTTCAACTAACCTCCAGTCATCTGTCGTCAAATGGATCCTGCCAAAATCATTTTTTTGGAAGTGAAAATTTTACCTCATATGCAGACCCATTATCCCTTATCTCCATTAATGTGCAACAGTAATCAAGCAAGGATCTCCAGGACTTTTCTGTGTTGTGCCAAGGTTAGGGTGATGGTTTTCAATGAATGGTGGTTGGATTGAGCAAATGTTGGTGGCTTGTGAACTTGAAACCTTCAGTATAATTTGTGAACAGTCTGAAGCTGTATAGGGACTCTTTGATTCCTTACCCCTTGAGTTTTCATGCTACCCAGAGGCTAAATGTATCCTCCTATTTGAGAAGGAGTCTGGTTCATAAAATGTTTCTTTTCTCCTTATTTGTCCTTCCCATGTTTTTTTCTTTTCTTCGCCGGCTGCCTTATTCTGTTTTTTTTTTTTTTGGCAGCTGGGAAGGGAACAGTACAAGATGTGTGGTAACATTCTGGGTATGTATTTGTTAAGTGCAAACAGCCTCAGATGCTTGACAGGATTGAATCTTGTTCACAGACTCATCAACAGGGTGAGGCTGTTGGAATGAAATTGTGCCTTAGCACATGACAGCCCCTGTCTCGGCTTCGAGTGGCTGAGGTGAGGTGAAACAGGGTGAAGGAATAAATTGGGGCCATCCCAGTCGGCTCAAATGGGGTTGCAATGGACAGATGAGTGTGGTATGGATTTATGTGGTCTTTTGGGTTTGCAGAAGATGGACTAGATCCTTTCCTTGCTTGAAGAACTCTTACTTGTATTTCGCCTAGACAGGGATAAGGATCTGTTCTGAAGGTAGACAGGCTGAGCCTGTGGCATTTTGAAAACCATTTAGCAAGATTCTTCTTATCTGACAGATTTATGGAGTGCAATTGTTTGATTATGCATGTTCTGCTTGTTTTGGAAATGAAACAAGTCCTGAGATTAGAGTATGAGCAGAATTAAATGGAAAAAAAAATCGAAGATGGATAAATATAAGGACAGACTCACACTGTGGAGAAGCAAAATGAAAAATTGATAAGCATTTGAATTTGCATTGGATTAACAGAAAAGTACAGAAGGCATAAAATGGCATTTGCACCTTTCAAACTGAAAACTTACAGTTTCCTCACTGCTGAAACTAAACAAAAGAAAGGTGCAATGCCACAACAAAGACAAGCAAAACAAAACACATTACCGAAATTTAAAGACAAAAGGTCTAATGCTAAACATAAATATAAATACCCCAAACTGAAAGTTGTATCCTATGTGGTAGGGGTTAGACATCCTAAAACTAGACTAGAGGTGCTGGAAAGGTGGAGTTAGCGGCGTTGGCGATTGTTGCTGGATGGTGGTGGTCCTGCCTGTGGTGACCGCGTCAGTGCACGTGCCATGTTCATCAAATTACTGAGGGTTTCGGTTATTTGCACGTGCTGGGCCATGTACTGGCTATGGAAGTCACTCATGGCTTTGCCTTGGGTCTGTGTGATGCCACGCACCTCAGTGATGCCCATGTTAAGGTGTGTGCGTGCTTCTCCCAAAGAGGAGGTCAGGCGCATTTCTTGGGCAGTAATGCTCTCCTAGAGGTGCTGCAGGCGTTCTCCATGAGCAGCCAGGTCTGTTGGATGAGGGTTTGGTTCTAAAGGACGGGGAGGATTTGCTGCCCAATCCAATCCTACATCTGCTCAAAGATATCCAGCACCTGGTCTCGAGTTACAGCATGAGGCTGTACATGTTGTGCGGCAGGCTGCTGGGGCTGTACAGGGTCATGTTCTTCCGATCCTTGAAGCTGTGGTGCTGGTGGTGCATCTTCTTATTCTTCAGCCACAGCATCAGGCTGTTCCTGGTTGTTCTCTTGAGGCTGTGAGGCGGGTAGGTGCATCCTATTGAGGATGCCTCGGTCGATCCAGACGGTTCCGCTAACCAACTCAAAACAATGCAGGGGAAGGTGGAAATGGCGTGCAATCCTTGTGATGATGCTGGCGCCTGGAAGGTATGGTGCCTTCCTTTGTGTAATGAACCGTCGAAGGATGAAGACGCCGGTGTTGAGGGGTTGGCGGTGCACCATGCACCAGAGGATGAACATCTCCTCGTGTTGAACAGCCAAGCGACTCCTGTTTTTGTCGTAGATGCTGTGGGACAGGAAGTGTTGTATGAAGCGCAGTGTGCTGCTACGGAAGGATGTGGCTGAACTGGTGGAGGAGTTGTATCTGGGGTCAGTGGAGATGTCATTCCAAAAGTCCTCCGCGGCAAAGTCTGCTGGCCTCTCTTGGTGTCCTTCATTCGGTAGCCCAAGTATCTGATTCAACTGGGCAACGGTGAGAACCCTGTTCTCGTTGCCCAGACGGAATCGTGATTGCCGGGCTCCTGGTCCTGTGGGGGCTGGTAGGAGAGCGAACTGAAGAATTCGCGGGTTAGGTCAGCGTAGGTGGGCTCTCCGAGTGTGACAAACAGCAACCACCCCACTAGTTGGAGGAATCTGCGCATGCCATTCCTAGCCCCAATGGTTCTGAGTGCATCCATATCCAGCCACCGACTGACAAGCACTGTCTGGGTCTGTGCGAATGCCCAGGTTCATCGGTGGCTGGCATTTGCGGGTTGGAAGATGAAGCGCTGAGCAGGGGGTGGCGTGTCCTCTGTCTCGTCATCCCCTTGTTCTGCATAGTCTTTCTCCTCTGTCTCTGTTTCATTGGTGGGCGGTGGTGTGGGTTGTTCTCGAGGGTGATCCTGGTTTCGCTTGGATCACTCCTCGTTGTTGGTTTGTGGGGTGGTGGGGTGTGTGCAGCGAGAAGTGGTGGTGGCCTTAGTGGTGGAGCGGGTCCGTGGTTGCTTTGGTGGTCGAAAAACGATGGCAGGTGTTGAGTGTTCAGAAGGTTGGGGTTCAGTCAAGTCGATGATTTCAGTGTCATCGTTGACTGTGCGCTTGTTTTGGCGTATTGGAGGGGTGGGTGTGGTCTCGTCTTTAGGTTGGGGGTCGAGGTTGAGGTCGATGTCGATGATGGTGTCGGAGGTTTGTGCTCGCCGGCGTTTGCGGTGGTACTATTGTGTTGGGCGGTTGTATTGGTCTCTGGTGTGGTTTCGGTGTTGGTTTCGGAAGAGGTTGGAGGTGCAGGAAGGGCGAGTAAGGTGGGGGGTGGTGTGGCGGTGGTAGGTGGGTATAATTGGGCGAAGGCGGTTATGAGTTCGTGTAGGGGAGGGAGATCAGGGTGTAGTTGGTGTGTTGGTTGGATGAGGAATGGCGGCAGTGGTAGTGGGTTGATGTGTAGAGGACGGTGGACGATTTGGAAAAGGGGGCAGGTGATACGAAAAGGGAAGGTGATGGTGGTGATGATATCTGGGTTAGAAGATGAGGGTGGAGGATTGGGTGTGTTGTTGTTGTTGTTGTTGGCCATGGCTGAGTGGGGAAGGTGTTGGGAGTGATGGTTGTGGACGAAGGGTGCAGCGGCAGATTTCTGGAGGAGGAAGAAGAAGTAGAGAAGGGAAGGGTAGGGGTTGTCATTTATATGCAATTAATGCCTGTTCAGAGACGTTGAGAGGGTGGGAATGCGAAGGGTTATGTCTGCTGGTAATGATTCGTTGCCGCCCAAAGTGTCAGTTATGTGCCCCCTTTTGGTGGAGTGTTATATCCTTTGGCATGGATGACAAGTGGATGGGATAAGGAATAATCCTACTGGGTAATTGTGTTATGACGTGTTTAGGGCAAAACTTCCTTAGATGGCTATTGCTCTGGGCAGAAGGGTTGCAACAGGCTGAGCCTGTTGCTCATGCTGTCCTAGTTTTAGAGTTAGTGTGCGCAAGAGGAAGTTTTTCAGCAGAGAACCTATTCCTAGTCCTACATATTAGGATCTTCCCTAATTCTAGAGATTCCCTAAACGCAAGAGATTATCAAATGAGGTGTTAGGTTGTTGTGGAAGTTTGTAACAGGCTCAGCCTGTGTGAGCCTGTGCAAGCCTAAAAGTCCCTTTTTCAAAGAAATGAAGAATAGTTATCGTCAAGAAGGGTATAGAAGGACTTCTTTGACGAATCTCTCACTCTGTGATTTCCCTTTCCATCAAATTTTAGCACCTGATTGATTAAAAACAAAAGAAACACACAAAAATAACAAAAATAACCAAATGAAAAGCAAAAGAAATTGGAAATTTACCGCACTTGGTGTTACCCAAGTGTGTAATTCTTTAATGTCTTTTAGCTGGACTCCATCTTGCTTTGCTAGGTGGGAGGTGGATCATGGAGCACCTGAGTCTCCTGATACTCATCGGTCCTTGTGTGATACAGCTTTAGTCTGTGCCCGTTAACCTTGAATGGTTGTGTCTTCTCATTGTATATTTCCACAGCCCCATGAGGGTAACAGCATGACACTGTGAAGGGGCCAGACCATCTTGATCGAAGCTTTCCAGGGAAGAGCTTCAGACGAGAGTTGTAGAGGAGGACTTGATCTCCTTCTGTGAATTTTTGAGGCTGTATCCTGCTGTCATGCCACTTCTTCGTCCTCTCATTGTACAATTTTGCATTTTCATATGCATACAGCCTCAGCTCGTCCAGCTCATTCAATTGCAACAGCCTCTGTTCTCCTACAGCCTGTGTGTCAAAGTTCAAAGCCTTAATAGCCCAATATGCCTTGTGCTCAAGCTCCACAGGCAAATGACAAGCTTTCCCAAATACAAGGCGGTATGGGGTGGTGCCTATGGGTGCTTTGTAGGCTGTGCGGTATGCCCACAGAGCATCATCGAGTTTTGCTGCCCAGTCCTTGCATGATGGTCCTACTGTCTTTTCTATGATCTGTTTGATTTCTCTATTAGTCACCTCCACCTGGCCACTTGTTTGAGGATGGTAGGGAGTGGCTACCTTGTGTCTGATCCCATACTTTCTGAGGAGAGCTTCAAACTGGCGGTTGCAAAAATGGGTTCCTCCATCACTAATTATTGCTCTTGGGGTGCCAAACTGAGTGAAGATGTGTTTCTTCAGGAACCTTGTCACTGTCTTGGCATTATTGGTCGGAGAGGCAATGGCCTCTACCCATTTCGAGACATAGTCAACAGCTACCAAGATAAAATTGTTCCCATAAGAACTCGGGAATGGTCCCATGAAGTCTATTCCCCAAACATCGAATAGCTCAACTTCCAAAATTGCTTGTTGCGGCATCTCTTGTCTTCTTGAGATGTTCCCTGTGCGCTGGCATTTCCTGCATGCCACCACCCAATTACGTGCATTCCTAAATAGGTTAGGCCAATATAGGCCAGCTTACAATACTTTGGATGCTGTTCTGGTTGCGCCATGGTGTCCCCCGTACTGTGCATTATGGCAACTATACAGAACTTATTCTACCTCCTCCTAAGGAATGCACCGTCTGATTATACCATCTCCGCATCTTCTGAACAATAGGGGCTCATCCCAAAGGTAGTTCTTCATGTCAGAGAAGAACTTCTTCCGCTGTGAATAGCTGAGATCTGGTGGAAGAGCTCCACAGGCCAAGAAATTGACAAATTCTGCGTACCACGGCATCAGCCTGTGACTAACACTGTGAATGGTTGCAATGAGGCTGTCGTCTGGGAGATGATCATCAATAGGTATGTGGTCCCTTGGCAAGTGATCTGGAGGCAATCTGGAGAGATGGTCAGCTACCACATTCTCTGTGCCTTTCTTGTCTCGAATCTCGAGGTTAAATTCTTGGAGCTGTAGGATCCACCTAAGAAGTCTTGGCTTGGTCTCCTTCTTGGTCAACAAGTACTTCAATGCCGAATGGTCAGTGTGGATGATGACCTTAGATCCCAGCAAGTATGCTCTAAACTTTTCAATTGCAAAAACTACCGCCAGAAGCTCTTTCTCAGTTGTGGCATAATTGATCTGTGCTTCATCCAGAGTGCGACTTGCATAGTATATGGCATGAAGTTTGTTGTCTTTTCTCTGCCCCAGCACAGCTCCTACTGCATGGTCGTTTGCATCACACATGACTTCAAAGCGCTGACTCCAATCTGGGGGCTGGATGATTGGGGCCGTGGTCAATGTGGCCTTAATTCTGTTAAATGCATTCAGACAAGAATCATCAAATACAAATTCGGCGTCATTACTAAGGAGATTTGTCAAAGGTTTTGCAATCATTGAAAAATTCTTAATAAAACGCCTATAAAAGCCTCCATGACCAAGAAAAGCCCGAATTGCCTTAACAGAGGTTGGAGGTGGAAGTCTTTCTATAACATCAATCTTAGCTTCATCCACCTCTATACCTCGTTCTGAGATTTTGTGTCCAAGTACAATACCTTCTGTAACCATAAAATGGTATTTTTCCTAGTTTAGTACTAGTTTCATAGCCTCACACCGTTCAAGCACTGTTTCAAGGTTAGCCAAACAGAGATCAAAAGAAGTGCCATAAACAGAGAAGTCATCCATAAATACCTCCATTATATGCTTGATCAGGTCATGGAAGATGGCCATCATGCATCGCTGAAAGGTGGCTGGTGCATTACACAGGCCAAATGGCATGCGCCTATATGCGAATGTACCGTAGGGGCATGTAAATGTAGTTTTCTCCTGATCACCTGGGTGGATTGGGATCTGGAAAAATCCAGAGTATCCATCTAGGTAGCAAAAATGCGTGTGCTTGCCAAGTTTCTCTAACATCTGATCTATGAATGGCAAAGGAAAATGATCTTTTCTAGTGGCCTTATTGAGTTTTCTATAGTCTATGCACATCCTCCAGCCTGTGTCAGTCCTAGTTGGTATGAGTTCTTCTTTTTCATTCTTTACTACTGTCATACCTCCCTTTTTAGGCACCACATGTACTGCACTAACCCAAGGACTATCTGAAATTGGATAAATTATCCCAGCATCAAATAACTTCAAAATTTCCTTTTTAACCACTTCCTTCATATTTTGATTCAGTCTCCTCTGTGGTTCTATTATGGGTTTGCAGTTTTCTTCTAAAAGAATTCGATGCATACAAAGATTAGGACTGATACCTGTCAGATCATCAATGGTATATCCCATTACCTTGCGGTGTTTGTTGACTACTGTGCGCACCTTTTCCTCTTCCTCCTGTGAAAGGTCAGCTCCAATAATGATGGGAAATGAGGAATTATGAGTGTCTAAGTAGATATACCTGAGCTTGGGTGCTAGAGGTTTTATTTCTACCCTTGGTGCATCAGATTCTGGTTCTGGATTGTGAACAGACTCTGTGACAGGCTCAGCCTGTTGGTCCACAGCATGAGCCTGTTTGTCGACAACATGAGCCTGTTTGTCAATTTCAGGCACAATTTCTTCTGCCAGGAATTTTGCCACCTGTTGCAGAGCTGTCTCATCTCCATCTATAAGCCCATTGACCAGGCAACCTAGCAATTCATCTTCATGTGTCTCCATCAGTTGAGATGCCTTGACAAGTGCATTAACAGGGTCTGGTACAGCATCAACCATGCAACACTGTCCTGTTCCAAATTCTGTTCTTTGCGCCTTCTGGACATTGAATTCCACTGTATCTTCTCCTAGTCGTAGTGTCAATGTTCCGTTTGCACAATCAATCATAGCTCCTGCTGTAGCCAAGAAGGGACGCCCTAAAATGATGGGTGTCTTCTCATCCACGGTCATATTCATCACCACAAAATCTACTGGTATGTAAAAGTTGCCAACCTTGACTGGAACATCTTCCAACACTCCCACAGGATATAAAAGTGATCGGTCTGCTAGCTGGACTGTCATCCTTGTGGGTTTGATGTCCCCAAGGTTCAGGTTCTGAGTGATGGAGGGCGGCAACAGGCTGACACTGGCTCCTAAATCGCATAGTGCTCCCTCAATCTTCTAGTCTCTGATGTTTAGAGGGATTGTGAAGCTTCCTGGGTCTGAGCATTTTCTGGGCGGATGGTGCTGAATGAGGGCACTCCCCTGGGCTGTCATGGCTACTGTCTCGATGTCATCAATGGTTCTTTTCTTGGTCAAGATGTCCTTGAGGAACTTGGCATATGACGGCATCTGTGTAACCACATCACTAAAGGGAACATTAACATAAAGCTTATTTAGCATCTCCTTAAACTTACTGAATTGCTTTTCCAGTCTGGACTTGAGGTATACTTCTGGATATGGGAGAGGAGGCTGATAGGGTCGGACAGTTTGGGGCTATTTCTCAGCCTTCTTAGTACTCACAGGCTCACCCACAGACTCAGCCTGTGTCTGCACTGTTTGCCCTAGGTTGGATGATGATGTTGTCTAATCTACAGCATCAGGCTGTCTTGGTGTTGTTCCACTTAATTCCTTCCCACTACGAAGTGTTATAGCCTTGCAATGCTCATTCCTTGGATTCTCTATTGGTTTCCTTGGAAGGACTCCTTGCTGATTAGTGGACATAGAAGCTTGTTGAGCAATTTGATTTTCGAGGATTCTGTTGTGGGAATTGATTTGACTAATTTCCTCACTCATCTTGTTCTGGTTCTCCAAGATGGACTGAAGCATGCTCATCACGTCGATGTTGTTGCCTTGCTGCCCTCCTTGGTTCTATCTTTGGTACTGGGACTGTCCTTTTTGATTTTGTCGCTGGAATTGGGGCTGTGGTGGATTTCTCTCTTCATTTGGTGCTTTCCAGGAGAAATTTGGATGATTCCTCCAAGAAGGATTGTAAGTGTTTCCATACTGTCCTTGCCTCTGTTTGATGTAGTGAGCCTGTTCAGAATCACATTCGGTGAAGAGAGGACAACTGGATGTGCTGTGAGGTCCCCTATATCCTTCACAATCTGAGGCTGTGGATGTGGCTGCCTTGACGTGAGCAACCCCTAATTGCTTTCTGAGGGCTTCTATTTCTGCCTCCAGCTTGGTTACTCTGTCTACTCCAATTATTCCAGAGGCTTTGACTCCTCTAATCTAGGTTTTCCTTTTTGACAGAGCCTCGAGAATGGCAACTCCATCATTGTAGTCCTTGTCCAGGAATGAACCATTCGCCATTTTGTCGAGAGTGTTTTGGTCTTCATCACTTAGGCCGTAATAAAATTGCTCAAGCTGCACGGCCTCATCAATTCTGTGGTTTGGGCATCTCCTTAGTAATCCCTTGAAGCGCTCTCAAGCATCACGAATGGATTCATCATAGCGCTGGGAAAATCCTATCAGCTGCTGCCTCAACTTTGCAGCTTTGCTCGATGGGTGGTACTCCTTCAAGAAAGCTCTAACCAGGCTGTCCCAATCTGTGAAATGGCCTGCCTCATGGTTTTTAAGCCATTCGAATGCTTCATCTCTGAGTGAGAATGGGAATACCCTCATATACAGTTGCTCCTTGGTCATCCCGGCTATGTTTACAGTGCTACACACCCGTAAAAAATTCTGCAAGTGTGAGTTTGGATCTTCTGAGGGTAAGCCTCCAAATGTGCGCCTCTCCAACATGCTGAGCAGGTTTGTTCTGATTTCATAGAGGGGCGTCTACATCTGGGATGGCTATGCTGTTGTGGATGATGGTGGTGGGTGGTTGTAGGAGCTGTGACATGGGGATGTAAGGTCGCACAGGCTGAGCCTGTTCAACCTGTGGGTGTGCTCCTTCGTTGAGTCTTTCCGCCATGTTGTGCTATTTCTCCTTGTTCTTCTTGCAGAACTCACAGGCTGCCTTTTCAATCTCCTGGTGGAAGGTTAGAGATGGCTTCTTGCTCCTGGTTTGGGGCATGCACCACCTGAAAGCTTCAAACTTGGAAAAAGAAAGGGTAAGAATTTGAAAAGCCCTATAAATCAGAAATAAAAAGTAAAAAGAATCAAGCGCCAGTCCCCGGCAACAGCGCCAAAAACTTGATGCGTGTGCTATCCTGCAAGTGCACAGGGTTGTTGTAGTACTTTTATCAAGGTCGTATCCATAGGGACTGGGTTGAATCTGTTTTCTTTCAATTTCGGACAAACTAGACTTGAAAATAATTAAACAAGAATGGATTGGATGATTAATGATTAAAACTAAAAATGAGTAGTAAGGTAAATATAACAGCAAATTAAACGAGGAGGAGATCAGAAATGGTGAGTTCTTAGGCATCCGGGGTCCACAAGTCCTGATTTATGCTTATAAATTGCTCAACAGCATCATCACAAGCTGAACCTGTGGATGAGGCTGTGACTAATTAGATGTCTTGTCGGGGCTCCCAACCTGAGGTACTATCAACGGCTTTTGATCTTATTAATAGTTCCTTAAGCTTCCACATACCCCCTGTCACTAGAGTAGACGTCCACTTAAGGATGAGGTTCAATGTTGGTGCAGATTCCCACAGTCTCTCCCTACCTTCTCTCAAATGTCTAAGGAGTGAAGGCTGACTATTGTAGGTCTAGCACTCCTACCTTCTCCTTTCAGTCCTTCACCAGGCTGCTACTAAACTAAGAATATGCTACCCAATAATCAATCAAGAATCAAACTAGGGGTCATGTTATCTCTTGACTATACTGTCACGGAATGAGGCTGTGTTGGGCACATCCTGATGCTGTCGACAGCAAGGGAGTCAATTATAAGATTGGTTCTTGCAGGCGCTCTCAACCTATACTGCACCCATTTGCTTTCACTCACAGGTGCCTTCCATGGCTCTCATCTTCCTGGTGCTTTCGCATAGGTCAAACTCAGTGGACAAAGATTGGTGTTGAGGCTAATTCCTCAATTAATTTCTAGCCCTATCACAAGCTAAAAAACTAAGAGTTTGTTGTTTTTGTTCTAGTAGCTATGGTTTCTCCTTTCGGTCCTTCACCTAGCTACCTGTGTTCATGCATGGGTTTGATCAGAGCCTAGACATGGAGAAAGCTCTCAACAACTAAAGCAAGAAATATGGTTAAGAACATGAGCAATTTTATTTCGCAAAAACCAGATACATGCTTCCCCCTTCAACCTAAGAAGGGGTTGTTTAGTTCATAATCAAGGTTACAGAATCAATGGAAGAATGGATTGGCATAGTGTTTTTTTTAACAATCTGGAGGTTAGGGACAACACGGTTACTGCCTAGAAGGCTGCAGAACCGTATTTTCCCTTGGACCCTTGGTGTTTCTGGGTCCCACCTCTGTTCTAAAAGAACTCTGCAACTAAGGGTTTTTTTTTGGGTGTTGATCCGAGGATGTCTTTTTCTCTTCTTCTCTTCCCCTTTTTTGTAGGTGCATCTCCCTTCTTTTCCTCCTCCCAACTTTCTGAAGAGCATGGGTGTTTGGGCAAGTTGGCTCGTCAGTTCTCCAGCGTGCTCGTCAGCTTCTCCATCGTATGTGTCAGGATAAGAGCCATGGGGAGCGTGATGATATGGTGCAATTCGTTGGTCTGCAGCTTTTGAGTAATAATTGAAGGGAATAATGGACTTTTGAGTGGGCAATCCTCTAGCATTCCTCTAGGCATTAAATTATCATTCCCTCCTGCCAAAAGGTCTTCTGAAAAACTCAAGATGTGCTTTGCAGGCACCATGTGCGGGAAGAGTGAGTGGTGCAATTTAATAATGTTTCTGCAAACATGGGTTTCAGCAGGTCGTACAGGCTGATGTTGTGCCTGGGTCTGTTGCAGTGGAAATCTTATGAATTGAAGGTGGTTTGAGGCTTTCAATTGAATTCTCGATGAACAACAGCCTCAGGGACAGGCTCAAGGGTTCTGCAACAGGCTCATGCTGTGGCTGATGCTGTATCTTCACATTCTTCAATGGAATCCTCTTGGATTAATTGAAATGCACCTGAAATCGCTAATCATACAGTAAGGGATGGAAATTGGAGGAATATAGTGGAATAATGCATAGGAGGCATATAATCATAATGAATTTAGAACAATTCGCATCCAAAATTATGCCCTAAACTATGCATATTTCACATGCATCACATATGCACTTAGAGTATATTCAATCGTCATACATTCCACGCTTACACTAAGCTTCTGAGCATATGGCAATAAGTCATGGATCCATTCAAATCACCAAGAGCATCAAAGAGCAAGAGTTGTAGTATTTGGTTCAGAGTTGAGCCAAAACCTATTCAACAGTCCATAGCCAGCGATTAGTGGAAGAGAATCGGCTAAAAAGTCTGAAAAGGAGACTATGGAAAATCAAAGCTTGCTGCTAGAAGAGAAAGATGAGAAAGTACTGCCAGAAGGAGATTTGGCTCAATCAGAGACCAAATCTGATGCTGATAAAGTTGTTCCAGAAACTAAAGTAGAGAAAAAAGTCGAGAGCTCAAAAACCAAATCTGATGCACCCAGACCAAAACTGCCAAAGCACTTGTCTCAAACTCCTACCACTCAAACATCAAGAGCTCGACTTGTCAGGCCAAGCACTCGTGCACAAACCGTGTTTGGAAGAGGAGGAAAGAAGCTTGGAAAGAAGATTGTTGAAGTTGAATCTGATGATGATCAAAGTGAGAATTCACCTGTTGATGATGGTGACAAAAGCTCCAAAAAGAGAAAGAGGAGTGATGAAGACAAAGAGAAGTCAGATGATGATTTGACTGATAAAGAGCCAAATAACAGTGACAAGAAACGAAATGAGAGTGACAAGGAATAAAATTCCGAGGAAGAGCCAGAGAATGAGAATGAATCAGACAAAGAAGGGTCTGATGATGATTCTGAAAATAAAGATGACCATGATGATGATAAGGAAGACAAAGAAGAGGACAATGACAAAGAGCTTAAGGTTGAGGAGGAATCAAAAGAAGGGAGGAAGAAACTACTCCAACTCCAGCCAAAAGAAAAGCTTAAGGCTCTGACCATGTCCAGATCAAGCAAAACGACAAAGAAGAAATACTTCACTCATACCCCTACCTGCACTATGGCTCTAAGCGACTTTGAAGAAAATCAGTGTAGCAAAATTTTTGAAAGATGCTAAGCTCACCACCTTAGTCACCTTCAAGGAACAAGGGTATGAAGCTTTAATGAAGGATTTCTATGATAACAAGACTGTGGAGTGTGGGAAAGATGGTCTGCTCACTTGCACCAAAACGAAGATCAAAGGAAAGAAGATCACAGTGACAGTTGAGATGATATGTGATTTGTTGAAGATGAAGTCGGGCAAGATAGGGTTCTATGATTCTGCTTTTGGAACTCCAATCAACATGCCAAGGAAGAATTGTCGCACTGTGATCAAGAAACTTGATCAATGGATCATTGCTTGCCTTATCGAGAGATCTTCTATAAGCTTCAGTACTCTCATTCTCTATCTCATGGGTATCTACAAGGAACATTCTCATGGTGCACTCATTACCTTGCTGGCTAAACAGTTGAAGATTAAGTCTACTGCTGCTGATAAGCCGATTAAACTCAAGGAAATCAATGTTGACACTCTGGCGAAGATGTCTATCAAGCCAAATCCTGAAGGGGAATATTCTGTGACCAAATCTGCAGCCAAAAAAGAATCACAAACTTGAGGAACTGAATGCTCTGGTTAGTGGAATGAAGGATGAGATCAGTGAGCTAAAAAAAGAATTTGGTTCCATCAAGAGCCAAATAAAGAAATTCATTACTGAAACATTTGAGAAACTTGACCAAATCACTACAGTATTTACTCGTGATGATTTTGATGAAGATTGATGCTCCATAGATCTGATGCTCTTAGGACATGCATTGCATTCTCATCTGCATTTCAGCTAAGTACTTTTATAACAATCTTACTTATGGTTTGTTTAACCTGAATACTTTGCTTGCTTTTGAATATTTGGTTTCTTATACTTTCGGATAATTGTCTTTTGATTTATGATTATCTATTATCTACCATGGCTTTTATTTGTGTTCTCTTGTGCTGATGACAAAAGAGGGAGATATGTATATGTTGTTATGTTGTTGATACTTGATGGAATATTCTACTGCTGCGGTATACCTTTTGTGTTAATTTTTGATGCAGGGAACAACATTTGGCTTAGTGGAACAGCCAAATGACGATGAGCTTATAATGTTGATAAAATTGGCTGATGTGAAAGCCAAATAATTATTGCAGGAAATACTCATGAGTTTATAATGATGTTATTGATGATAGATTTGGCTGATGTGTAAGCCAAATAATTTGTTGAGATATGTTGAGAATTTCTTTGCAGGTTATATGTATGTGAAAATTTTGGGAATGAAATCATATGTATACTGTGCTTATATGCAGTGGGAGTTATTGACAAAAAGCCTTTAAAAAATCTTTAAGTATACTATGTATAAATGTAGGGAGAGCATTTGGCTGGATGAATGAGTCAGATGAATGCGTTTCTTAATTTCTTGATTATGCCTATAAAACAGGGGGAGCTTACTTATTTGGTTATCTTATTTCTAACTACTGTTTTTGGCGGCATGGTTTTATCTATGGATTTTTTGTTGATGACAAAAGGGAAAGAAGTATATGATGTGTTGTATGTCTGAAAATGGGAGTGAAAATGAGGGAGAAAGTATGTGTGTTGAGTAAATAGAATAATGTTGCTGCTATCAAAGTGTGCAGAATTTATTATGCAGAAAAGCAATGAAATAGTGGGAGTTTATATACATGTGTTAAATGTGATTTAACCTCTGTTTTGTAAGAAACAACACATCATGTTTGTCATCATCAAAAAGGGAGGAGATTGTTAGCCTAAACATATGATTAGTGGCTTAATTAGCAATTAATTAAGACTAATCATGTTTAGTATACAAATATATGTTTCTAATGATTCTGATGATCATTATATTATTTTAATGATTAACAAACATATTGGTTAAGTGTTTTGTGTTGTTTGAGTATCGGGCAGAATCATTTGGTTCCAGGAAGAAACCAAATGTTTAGTATACAAATATATATTTCTGATGATCATTATATTATTTTGATGATTAACAAACATATTGGTTAAGTGTTTTATGTTGCTTGAGTATTGGCAGAAACATTTGGTTCCACCAAGAAACAAAAACAGAGAAGATTTGGGTCCATAGGCTGCAGAACAAGTTGTCACTGTCAATCTATATTTCGTGTGGTCCCAGATCGGTAGTTGGCAATTAAAATGCCAACCAACATTCAAACTTGCAACTTAAGTGTTAGAAAAAGATCTGGAAAGTGGTCCTCACACCTTCTAAGCATCTTGGAAGCTTTGGTAGTCCACACATAATGGAAGGGAGTCCTTCGTCCAGCACCTACTAGATTTGCTACTAATTTTATTATTTTTTAAAGTATTTTTTTCACAAAAAGATGCATTGAGAGCAATAGTGACACCAAGAGAGTGGATTAGTTCTGCATGTGCAAGAGGGAAGAAATTTGTTGATTTGGTATTAAACTCAACCTTTTGGAAGGAATGTGAAACAATTGTGCTGTTGACCGAGCCATTAATTCGTGTTCTACAAATTGTGGATGGTGATGATAGACCTGCAATGGGCTTTTTATATGAAGCTATTCACAAGACAAGGGCTGAACTGTTAAAAAGATTTTAGAGAAGAAGGAAAAGAGTGGAACCTTACCTATAAATTATTGATAGAAGAAGGGACAACCAACTTTTTAAAAACCTTCATATTGCTGGTACTGGTTTAATCCTTGTTGCTAATATAATTCTGAGATGTACGAGCATCAACGCACCATTTCTGGGGTACTTGACGTGATTGAGAAATATTCCCATGGAAATGAAAGTTTTAGGAGCAAATTAAGAAGAGAGATAAAGCTCTTCAAAGATGTTGCTAAAGATTTTGAGCATTCGGGTGCAATAGTGGATCGAAATGTCATGGCACCAGGTAAAAATTTTTAATATCTTACAATTAGTTTTGACTTAAAATGTTTTGGATGACTATCTTGATGTTTACGTGCTAATGTGAAAAGGTTCTCCATTTTAGTTTTTGAGTTAATATTCATTAACTAAAGTTACTTTGTTACCTTAAAAATAGATGAGTGGTGCGTACCCAATTACAATAGTTAGCTATCCGAATATTGAGCCAAACTTGTAGTGGATCTGGTTGTGAGCGAAATTGGAGTATTTTTTAGCATATCCACTCCAAGAAAAAAAAAAAACAGGCTAGAGCACCAAAGGCTTAATGATTTGGTTTATGTTCATTACAACCTACGGCTGCAACAAAGGTAAATTATAATATTCTAATTGTTATTTTTTTTTGTTATGAGTTTAGTTTTATATTCAACTAAGTGACCAGTTCTTTAATTAAAAAATAACTTTTCTTTTTCTTTTCTTATGCTAATATATATTCTATTTTTTTTATAGAAATGACTTAAAGGGTTGAAATTACGATCCTATTAACTTTGAAGCATTTAGCATGAATGATAATTGGGTTCTAGTGGAAGAGCCTACAGATTTAACAAACGAGGAAGTGGAGACTTTGTTAGAACCTATGTCTTCATGGTTCACTTATTACAGGTTTTGATAAATGACAAACCAAGATCATAACCAAGATGAAGCAAAAAGAAATCAAGCAAACAAGTACTCAACCAAAGTGATCAAGAATTCAAGTAAAGATATGATCAAGAGTTGAAGTGCAAAGAAGAGCAAGAGAAGTTAGGACCTATTTGTACAAGGT
>JAKUCV010007623.1:0-35268 GCA_028386065.3 Turnera subulata
CGGAAGCTTGACGGTGATAGTGGAATCTTCGAGAGAGTCTCTCGGAGGACTGGACTAGCCACACGGGTTGTGTGTGTGTGAACCAGTATAAATCGGTTTGCCTTTCTCTCCTTTTTAATTCCGCAATTATTATTGTTTAAAGCTTTAATTAGTTCTTAATCGCTAATTCACCCCCCCTCTTAGCTTGTTTGGGTTTACAGAAGAGAAGGATCCCACTGGAATTGTGGGCAGTGCTTTCAAATTTTTGAAATCTGTTTCCTTCCACTTTGAGGATTTGATTGGGTCTGCTGTTATGGAAACAGTAGAGCGGGCTCAACTCACCACACTAGCCAGTCTTCAGGTATCTACTTATGAATCCTTGGTTCAGGATTTCCACACAAATATGTTACCTAAGCATGATGATATTGGTAACATTATTGGTCTTCAAAGCACGATGTAACGGCCCAAATTTCTGGTATTTAATTTCTACGGAATTTTTGTAATTTTTTTGAAATTTTATTTCCAATTTTACCCTCGAAGAATTTCCGGGTGTTTTTAGTCAAAAAAATTATTATTACAATTAATTTATTATCCTTGGAATGTTTTATTACTTTTGCAATTAATCCTTAGTCGGTTTCTTCGAGATTAATTGGAGTCCCGAGGCGAAATACAAAGTTTCCTGTAGTTTTTATCAAAACTACGTAGTTTTGGATTCAAAGGATAATAAAAGAAATAAATAAAACCTAACATAAACTCCCGCATTGACCAGGGAAGAGTTGACCGCGCCTTAGACCAAAACGACGTCGTTTTGGTCCAGGCCGGCCAACCCTAACCTTTCCCTCTTTCTTTTCTCTTCTCTTTCTCTTCATTCTTCTCTTTTCTCTTCCTGGTCGCCCCACGTTGCCTCGGATTTCTCTTCCACAAACTCTCTTCCATCAGTTATGAAATCCAACAATTCTTTTCTTTTTTTTCTTCTTTTCCTTCATCCCTCTTTTCTTCACAAAACCCGCAAGCCATCAACACCACCTCCTTCTTCTTGTGCCGCCGCCACTGTGACTTCTCTTTCTTTGAACCGGTGTTGCAGCCTACATAACAAGGACGCGAGTCCGAGTCGGGGCGGTGACGAGAAGGCCGCCTTTGTGTCGTTGCCGTGCTGGTTGCTGGTGACGATTCTGGCCGCGGCGGATGAGACGACGCGGGGATGGTGTCCGGCTAGCGAGGTCGGGCTCGAGATTCGGGTTTGCTGCTGTTCTGCAAAGCCGGGCGAGTTCCAGTGCATGTGGCTTCGATGATGGTGTTCGGCCGGGGATTGGTTTGCCGGTGGTGTAGTTCAGCAGCGAGGTTTTGGGTTTGGACGTGATGAGTAGTTGCCGTCGCCATCGTCTATATTGTCGGGTAAGTACCGTGGCGCCTTCCTTTTCTTTTTTCGACCTGTGGTGTTGTACTGATTCAGTCTGGGTTGTGTTTGTTGTCGGATGCGTTGATGAGCATCGAGTATTTGGTTGCTGCCGAATTCGGTTGTGCGTGTTGCTGGGTTGTCGGGTTGTTGTGTAGTCGGTGCTGGATTTGTGCTTGGGTTTGGCTATTGGTGGCTCGGGTGTGGGTTGTTTGGTGGCAGATTCCACCAAGTTTGTGCCTACCAGCACAAGGTATGGTTTTCGGCAGTGTGGTTGTTGCTCCGGGCAGCAAGGTGCAAGGCTCGAATTTTTGGTCGACGGTAGTGAGGGGCTTCCAGTGGTGGATCCGAGACTCAGGGTTGGATTCGGGTTCCTGGGTTTTAGATCCGGACAGGACAGATCCCGATTTCCGGTAAGAACCCGAGGCCAATTTCCCTTTCTGTTTGTTGAGTTCTATTATGTGAGTTGGATTGTTGATTGAATATCGTTTTTGGATGCTTCTAGGAGGTAGCAGAATGATTGTGGTGTGTTCTTTTGGCTTTGGTGAATTTTCCAGCGAGTTTGACCGGAATCCGGCGAGGCTCGGGAATTTTCCGACGAGGCTCGGGTTGTTGTTCCGGCGAGACATAGTTCTGTTTTCGGCATTACATGGTAATTCTCGGTGTTGGCCGTTATTTGATTTTGTACATGTCATGTTGTGTAACTGCATTTAATTATTGTATTAAAACGATATGGACTTAGTGGAAACCGGGTGTGCGAGTTGTGAGTGGCGCGGCCGGAATCCTACCGACGCGTATAGGCATAGGTCGGAAGACTGGGCTCGAGTTTGTAAAATAGTTGGATTATTTTTATATAATGATATGGGCCAGGCCCAATTAATGATATTAAGGATATATAGGCTTTAGGCCCAGTGACTATTATGAGAATGGGCTTTAGGCCCAATGGATAATTAAAACTGACAACTATTATAGATATGGACCTTAGGCCCAAAGGAGGATAAAACCTAATGTTTTAATTAAGTGGACCTTTAGTCTTGGACTAAGATTATAAGATTGTTGGGCTTTGACCTTGATGGTTTAGTAACGGGCCTTAGGCTATGGGATATACTCAAGATCATACATTGGCATACATTTATTTATTTATGATGAGTAAGCATCTTATATGATGTGTATATTCGTAGGACTTTATGGACATAGGAATGTTGAGGCGGGTTGAGGCTTCGGCTTCCGAGGCAATTATTATGGCCTAGGTGAGGACTTATAAACCTTTGTATGGATTACTGCCTACAATGCTCGGTTAATTGTCTTGGTATATAAAGTGGTATTATTTGTTTGGCCTTGAATGCTGTGTGCATGCTTGCCTGCTTTGCGGATGTTCTTGCTTACACCTTGTATTTTATTGATGATGTCTCTGATGCAGTGTGCATGATTATATGAACTGTGTACCAGTGTGGTATAATATGTCTGTCGAGTATGACTTGTTTTGTGTGTTAATTAACGTGATATTTGGTTTTGTGGTTCGTGTGGTGGACTATGGGCTGGAGGCCCGGACTTGAGAATAAGATGTAAAATCCACACAAACCTGGACAATCATATGTAATGGTACACGAAACTCTTTAAGCATAATTGAGAATAAAAATACTATAATAATTCTACTGTGGGGCTGTTGACCGGTTGGTTCGAGCGGGAAGTGACACCCCTCGGGATTTTATGCGGTTTAGCATATGGGTCTGTTATGACCGGTTCTACCTCCCTCCTTCTACCTCCCCCTTTCTACCTCCCTCTTTCTCTCTGTCTCTCTCTCTCTCACTCTATGGATATGTTTGGGCTTCGTGCCTAGTTTATTTGGGCTTAAGCCTGGTTGTCTCATCAGACGGGACCGAGCTCGACGCACACAGTAGAGGGCCCTAATAAAATATTCAAACCTAATAACAACGATAATAGAATAAGTAATGATTAGTGATGGTTTGTAGTCTGATAATGACTTGTGTGTATATTGTGACTTGTTTGTGCATTGTGGTTGCTGTTGCCTGATGCCGGTGTACTTGTAGTTGATTTGTAATTGTATATTATTGGTTTATTTGTTTGTGGTGAGAAAGTGGTTGGTCTCACCCCCTCACAGTCTTGTCACAGGTTAACTGTTCTTTGAGCAGTGGTGCATAACAGTAGGTGGCGGTGCTTTCCTCCTCGGGTCGGATCCATAGGGTGCATTACATTCATATTTGTTTATGTATTTGTCTTCCGCTGCATAGTCTATTTTGATATATTTTATTGTCTATATATTGCATAATTAATGATTTTCTTGATTTTATTGTATCCCGGGGCAGAAGGGCATTTTGGCCACTTCACATGATATAATTAATCTAATGGATAATTTAGGTGTTTCAGTTGATTATATTTTCGTGTCCCGGGAATGATAAGGGCAATTTAGTCATTTTATACTTAAACTATATTTTATATTGATAAATTGGGACACGGGCGTTTCACACGATTTGTGGGATCTCTGTCTTCGTCAATGCCAAATTGATTACGAAGCTGCTGAAATTGAAGAAAGGGTCTGTTAGGTACTATAACACTACCTCTGGAAATCCTATCAATGTGCCCAACACACCTAGTATTTCTGAGCAGAGGAAGAAGTTATTTGGGCAGTCCACCAAGAAGGGTTCCTATTAGGATCATTGTCCCGAGCATAGGTTGGTTCTTTATTTTATCACAAGAGTCTTAATTCCCCGTGGAGGACACCAAACCTTGCTCAAGACTTATGACATGTGGCTTTTGGGTTGTGTGCTGACAAACAGTCCTATTGACTATGGGTACATCATCTTTCACCATCTTCATCTCTCTGCTGCTCGACCTTATGGAAGCCTCATCACCCTGATTGCTCATCACTTTGTTGTGATTCCCACCAAAGCGCATCATCCGGTACTTGGTGATTCCATTTGCACTGCTACTCTTAGCAAGATGCGGCCCAAAAGGAACAAACATGGGGTGTTTTGTGTGGTCCAGCCGAGCACTTCTAAGAATGCCCGTATTGAGGCTTTGACTGAGGAGATAAAGGATGTGAAGGAAGAGCTGTATGAGCTTAAAGGTATGATGAAAAAAATTATAGAAATGGGAAAAGCTCAACTAGATCTGTTGGTTGCCAAGCATGCGGTTGAGACAACCAATAAAGGAGATGAGGATGATGATGGTAGTGATGATGTTGAGTCTTCTGTTTCCTCGTCTGGCCAGAAATCTGCCAGTGTTTGATCTCTCATGGCTATCCAGATCTGATGCTCAATTAGGATCATGCATGTTTTATCTTTGCTTGTTTACCTGGTTCTTTATCATTGCTGTTAGTTGTGGAATTTTCGATGTCAATATGTCTATCTGTCTGCTGTTATTTGGTTCTTATCTCGGATATCTGATGTTGCTTAGGATGTTGCTGTTATTTTAGTTCTGGCATCTTCGGTGCCATAGTGTCTAGTTCTACCTTTGTTGTACTTTTTGTGATGCCAAAAGGGGGAGAGAACTATGGGAGATCACGGGGACATGTGGATTTGTGTTTTTCGACATGTTCATTTTATTTCATTTAATACAATGTGGCTTATAAAATTAATGTCTTAAATTTATTCTTCTGCTCCTTATGCTCTAACCATTTGAATGATGCACAAATTGGATAAATATTTTAGTTAGGGGGAGCATATGTTGAGGGGGAGCTTAGAATACACAAAATTCACATCTCCACATAGTTTAAGATTTGTCATCATCAAAAAGGGGGAGAATATGAATCATTTGATGATTAGGAAGATGCTTAAGGTTAATTAAGTATGCTTAGGCCTAATCAAGTATGATTATTAACATAAGGCATGGATTAAATTGTGACATTGATTATACTATTATAATATGCCTTTAAATACAATTTAATATGTCAATTACTATTAAATAATTAAATGCACTAACTACGTTATGACAAACTTATGTATAGCATCTTGTGCTTCTAACCATGATTTGCAGCTCACACAAGTGCCTCAACCGTGATCAACTCTTTGGAAGAAGAAGTGAGTGGGATTGGAGAGTGTGTTAGTGCACATGAGATGTCGCTTTCATCAAAAGACATCCATGTGACTTGATTTGTTTAATCCTTATGGGGATTGGTTAAAGGAACCTAGGACACTACCATTTGTGGAATCTGAATCAATGAAAAGGCTACCTTAAACAAATCAAATGTCAACTTAATTCAAACTTCCTAGGACCAAACTAGGACTATGCTAAACAATGTTATCAATGACAAAAAGTTGCTGGCAGCCGGATCTCGTGCCAAAGTGAGAGGGACAACAGGCAAAGTGGACATTGACGCTCTGGTACCTCGGAAGACAAACCAGCTGGATGGAAAGGGACATGCAACAGATCTTTTGAATTTGCCACCATCCAACTTGTCTATATAATGAGATGCTGATTCAACGAGAACCTCAGAGCTGCTAAACCGAGATTCCGAATTCAAGCAAAGTTAGTGCACTTGCAGTTCTTAAAGTTAAGCAAAACAGAGAGAGACAAACACTTTTCTTAGTTCATTCATTGAGTGATAATATTTGAAGGGAAAAGTTGTTGTACTTAGAAATATCTTCTGATTCAAAGGGTTTGTGTAAGGGAAAGCTAGGGAAAGCTTTGTGGTGAGTGTGTGGGGTTAGAGTTGAGCCTAGAGAAAAACTTGTATTATAGGTTAGTGGTTGAACCCGTGAAAAAAAATAATAAGAGTGAGTTAGAAATCTCAAGGGGGATCCTTGAGTAGTGGAGGTAGTCCTGTGTGGCGAACCACTATAAATTCTATGTCACATTTTCTCTAACCCTTTTACTCTTAGTATTTTAATTATTGTGTTCATTAGTTGTCGTAAACACAAAATTAAAGAGAAAAATAGTTTGGCATCTGTGACGCCAAATTAGGTTTTAATTAGCAAGGCTAATTCACCCCCCCCCATCAACCCAATTAATTTTATAAAACCCATCAAATTCTTGGAAAAGGCTAGATACCAAATTTATTGTCTATTAGGTCTAAAAGTACATTGCCTCAAATCTCCAATTCCACATTAGGTCTAAAGTCCACATTAATAATAATTATTGGGCCTAGAGCCCATATGTATGTAATATATCATTTACTGGGTGTGGGCCTGACCGGTTTTCATAATCATATTAAACTGAACTCACGAGCCTAGTCTTTTCGGCCTAAAGGTTCTATCCACGTTGGTGGGATTCCGGCCATGCGACTCTCAACTCGTCATACTCTGTTTTACTATTTCTATTTCATTTCAATACACTGATTAAATGCATTTACAGTACATATACAAAATCAAATTACGTCCTCCAAGAGGTGGCAGTCCACTTTTTTCTCTTCATCTCGTGCAAGAAGACTATTTAATCTCAAGAAGAGATCATTCAAGCTTATACTAAACGATGTTGTTACCACCAGAAATCACGATAAGGCCACAGTGATACGAGAGGCCCAGTCGGACAAGGGTTAGGTCAAAGGATATTTGAAGTTTGCAAGGATGGGCCCAAGTTTGGCTTGATCCAATGATAAATGAGGGAGTACCCACGAATTAGAAAGGATGAACCGAAAGGGCCAGTTGCCGAAACCCCAAAGGCCCCATGGCACTCACAGGTGCGGCCTACAATAGACACTTGCGGTAGATATTTTGGCGATGACTGCGGTACAAGAAAGCGGAATTACGAACCGCCCCAACCTGCGGCCCCTCAGAATAAAAAAGGAGGGTAAAATGGACCTTCAACCAGAGGAGTCCTGCAGAAGTACGAGCTGATACAGCCCATAGCATGACCCACAAGTGGCATCCTAGCCACTATAAAAGCACGAGAGGGGGAATGCAACACGACACACTCACACACACAACTATGCACTCTTATCTCTTTATTTTTATCTCTCGCACCCTTATCTCTTTACTTTCATATCATTTACTTTAATCTCTCGCACTCTTATTCTTTTACTTTAATCTCTCGCACCCTTACTCTTTTACTTTAATCTCCCGCACCCTTACTCTTTACTTTAATCTCTCGCACCCTTTCTCTTTCAATTTTATCTCTCGTTACCCTTAACTCATTTACTTTTTTACTTTTATCTCTCGTTACCCTTATCTCTTCCTAACTTTTATCCTTCGTTCTTATTATCTCCTTCTTTCCTAAATGTGTGCAGGTGATTCCCCCTCAATTTGCTATGTAATTGGTGCCCATGGTCAGAAGATATAAGACTGCAGGAGCTTATTATAAGGAATCTATGGGCTGCGGCCATTTCAGGCTGCACATTATCTTTGTAACCCAAATATTATTAATAACATCAAGGCCTGGAGTCCTGTTCATAATTATCTTTGTCCAAAGCACAACAAGAGACGTGCAACACCGTCTGTCCAGAACGACTTAGTTTTGGATTTGATAAATAGTGGTGGCTTGTCGTGTTTGTCTTTGGGGCAACAGATGTAATCTAGCAACTTTTGGTTTTGATTTTGCTTGGCTATGATTTTTTTTGTATTGGAAGCATGCACTCCCATCCTATCTCTTGGCTTTTTCTCTATAATAAGTAATAACCTCTCAATGGTTCTTTATCTTTTATCAATAAAATTTTTACGACTTACCAAAAAAATCAGGAAAAATCTTGAGGCTTGGGGATGACTTAGGAACTGCAAAGGCAAATAAAAAACTTTCAAATGCAAATATGATCGAAAGCTGATAATATTACTTAAAAAGATCGAAGATTAGGTGGGCAAAAAGTTCATATTCATAATAAAATACTTCCAATTGCTACCTAGTTTGTGCATCATTCCTGTATATGTTCATGAAAATACGTATTATTTGATTGTTACTAATGGAGAGCACCAACCCATAAAAGAATACAATTCCCAGAAAGAGCAAGAAAGAGTAGATGTTGCATGATGGCAGAGAAGAATCTTAGCAGCGAAAGGGAAGAAATTGACAGTTCATGAATCATGGCAGAGCTCAATAGTGTATTGGTGGCTTCAAATTAATTGCCTTTTATCAATAGAAAAAAAGCATCCCTCAACATGGGGAGAACTGCACAAGTTGCGTACCAGCATTTCATGGGAGGACAGGATATATATATATTCTTCAAAACTGCATCTCAAACGAGATGCCATTGAGATACAAGAGTTCGAACTCTTTATTAGACTCAATCAGATGACTTTCTCCCATGCTTATTCTTCATAAAGTCAAACCCCTAATTCGTTGCTATTTTCCTCGTCTTCCTTCTTCTTCTTCTTCTGCATATGGGCATGAGGGAATTGCCTCTTTCTTCTGTTCGGCTGCTTCTTCTGAGTACTCAGCTTCAGCTTACCTGAACTCCATCCTCTCCGGTCTCCATCAAATCCAATACCCATCTCTCCCATTCCTCCGAAAATCCCACGCTCTAGTTATCACGACCGGCAATGGAGACAATCCTTTTGTATCCGCCAAGCTCATTTCTCTCTACGCATCCCTCCATGCACCCCATTCCTCCACCAAACTCTTCCATTCCCTCCATCAAAAAGACACCTTCCTATGGAACTCCGTCGTCAAATCCCACTTCTCCAACGGAAACTACCTCGAAGCGTTCCGTTTCTTTACCCTTATGCGTCTCTCCGGTACTCTGCCGGACCAGTTTACGATTCCGATGGCGGTGGCCACTTGCGCCGAGCTTCTCTGGCTGCACCAGGGGAAACTGGTTCATGGGTTGGTCGCAAGATGCGGCCTTTTTGGCGGGAATTCCGCGGTAGCGTCTTCTTTTCTGTACATGTACGCGAAATGTGGGTGCATGGATGATGCCTCTTCGATGTTTGATGAAATTCCTGTGAGGGATGTGGTGTCATGGACGGCGCTTATAGTTGGGTATATACAGAACGGGGAGAGCGAGAAGGGTTTGGAAATTCTTTGCGAGATGCACAGAGTTGGTGGGGATGGTGAGAGGCCTAATTTCAGGACCCTGGAAGGTGGGTTTCAAGCTTGTGGAAACTTGGGTGCCTCTGGTGAAGGAAGTTGCCTACATTGTTTAGCAGTGAAAACGGGACTAGAGCACTCTCAGGTTGTAAAGTCCTCGCTTTTATCTATGTATTCCAAGTGTGGGAATGTCCAAGCGGCTTATCATTCTNACAGAGTTGGTGGGGATGGTGAGAGGCCTAATTTCAGGACCCTGGAAGGTGGGTTTCAAGCTTGTGGAAACTTGGGTGCCTCTGGTGAAGGAAGTTGCCTACATTGTTTAGCAGTGAAAACGGGACTAGAGCACTCTCAGGTTGTAAAGTCCTCGCTTTTATCTATGTATTCCAAGTGTGGGAATGTCCAAGCGGCTTATCATTCTTTCTGTGAAGTAAAAGACAAAGATCTGTTCTCCTGGACATCAGTTATTAGTGTTCATGCGAGATTTGGGTTATTCATTGAGTGCTTAATTCTCTTCTGGACTATGCAGTATAGTGGTGTGCATCCAGATGAGATAGTTCTATGTTGCATGTTACTGGGTTTTGGTAATTCCATGAGGGTGAGTGAAGGAAAGGCCTTTCATGGATTAATTATCAGGAGAAATTACGCCATGGATCGAATGGTCTACAATGCAGTATTGTCTATGTATTGCAGATTTGGACTTTTGGGCCCTGCCGAGATTCTCTTCTTCATGGGAAGTGAACAGAATAAGGAGTCTTGGAACATTATGGTCTCGGGCTATGCTAAGATGGGATTACCGGAGAAGTGCACATATCTGTTTAGAAAGATGCAGAGTCTGTGCATGGAAGCTGATTCAAGCAGCTTCGTCTCTGTAATTTCTTCTTGTTCTCAATTAGGGGTGAGATGGCTATTCAGATCACTTCATTGTCATATTATTAAAAATTCAATGGCTGAAGATATCTCAATATCCAACTCACTTATAGACATGTATGGAAAAGGTGGTAGCCTGCGTCTTGCATGGACAATATTTTGGAGGACGAAGAAAGATATTGTAACATGGAATACAATGATCTCATTGTGCACTCGGAATGGCCATTATGTGGAGGCCATTGATCTATTTGATGAGATGATCTCAGCAAATTGGGAGCCTAACCCCGCAACATTGGTCACTGTGCTTTCAGCTTGTTCTCATCTTCCATCTTTGGAGAAAGGAGAAATGGTTCATCGTTTCATCGAAGGAGGAGGTTATGAGCTCAACTTGTCTCTTGCTACTGCATTGATCGATATGTACGCAAAATGTGGGAAGCTTGAAAAGTCAAGACAGTTGTTTAACTCGATGAAGGACAGAGATGTTGTTTCTTGGAACGTAATGATCTCTGGTTATGGAATGCATGGAGATGCTAAAGGTTCAATAGAAGTTTTTCAACAAATGGAGCAGTCAGATGTTAAGCCAAATACGCTTACCTTCCTTGCTCTTCTCTCAGCTTGTGCTCATGCAGGGCTTGTTGCTGAAGGGAAATATCTGTTTGATAAAATGCAATGTCATTCTCTGGAACCCAATCTCAAACACTATGCTTGTATGGTGGATCTTCTTGGAAGATTTGGTGATCTGCAGGAAGCTGAAGAGCTAGTTTTGTCAATGCCCATCTGTCCAGATGGTGGTGTTTGGGGCTCTTTGTTAAGTGCTTGTAAGATTCATAATCAGATTGAGGTAGGAATTCGAATTGCAAAGCGTGCCATTGAATCAGACCCACAGAATGATGGATATTACATAATTCTTTCCAACATGTATGATTCTATTGGATTGTGGGAGGAGGCAGAGAGGGCAAGAGAAATGATGATGGCAAGGGGAGTCGAGAAGAGAGCTGGGTGGAGTATTGTGTGACTGATATATAAAAAGCTGCACTGCTTGGATCCTTTCCCTAACCAAAATAACTTCATGCAGTCCATTAGTGGAGAAACTCGAAACTGATGTTTACTCACGATTCCTATCACAGTTAACTTTCAATTTTTTGGTTGTTGTCTAACCAGGGTCCATCGCTCAATTCCTTCAATGAACTGACTCTTAACTTTGCTTGGCTTCTACTGAGATGACGCATCAGGCCATGCAATTCAGCAAAATAGTGTGTGCTTGATTTGGCCCTTGGGTTCCAAAGAGATTAGTGAGTATGTTTCGGCACGGGTGGCAACAGTTTTGCAACGAACAGAACAAATGACCTTTTGCAACAGTTTCTTATTCTTGAAATGATAATGGTACTTTTCTCCCAGGTTATTGCTAGCACGACATCAGCTTGGATGGAAACTTGACTGACCATATGCTTCCGCTTCTAACATATTTCTGCACTTACCAGAAGACTCGTAAGGACAGTTCTGTTTTGGTCTTGCTCTTCACGTAATTTTTCCCCAGCATCCCTCATGTAAATTCATTCTTGTTGTACAGATTTCTATTCTGTAGTTTTGATACTTATCACCAGTTAATGTACTACTGCATTTATTGTACTGAATTTGAGTTTTGAAGCTTAGAGAGCATTAATTAATTTTTTTTTAGATAATTAATTGACTCCTTATACTTTTGAAACTTCTGGATGAGAGAAATTATTCAATTCGATACACCTTGTCCCTCATGTCCATATGAAGTAGTATCCACCTAATTCGTAATTGCCATGTGACTTTCACTATTTACTGTAGATTACTATAATACTTCCTATCAGAAAGACCTGGATATTCTCTTAGTCATTTCTTCCCATTATTGCATAAGAGTTGGGACATTACTTGAAGTAAATAGCTTTTGGTGAACATGAAAGTGAGAGTTAACATGCAAAGGAGTTTCCAGATGGAAACAAGGAAAAGAGGTAGCTTCAGTGACTTTGGGAATCAATCAGCACTCAGGCTTACAGTTGGCAGTTAGGCACTGAGTTGAATAATTTTCCTCAGTATTACTATTCTACAATATTTTCAAATCATTGCTTTCTTGTGGTTCTTGGAAAAAAGGTATGGTAGGAAATTTCATAGCCTTTCGAGACAAACTTTCCTCTGTGATGCCTGCAAGTGACAACTAATTGACTCAGCAGTGGTCTTCCTCTTTGGTCAACCCCAACCATAAAATAACGAATAATGGGATGTACTCATGATCTATATGCAGATCCAAGTGAGAAAGTAAGACGGGATACTCTATTGGAGTTGATACCTGACACATCTATATCATCACCGCAGGTGCATCAAATTGTTATGTATATCATATTGTTTAATCTTTTCTTTTTCCTCATTAAGAATGCCAATTAAGCTGTGCTATCTTGCTCTAGTTTCTAGCAGAGGAAGGTAAGGACCCTGCTGCTTTATTCAGAATATGTCTTTTCCTCCGGTTAATCATGTCTTCCCAGCACTGGACAGTAATTGATGCATGAGCAAACCATTAGATTGTGGATATTACTATAAGATTACCAGTTCCATCAATATCAATGAATTTCTCACGCCATCTAATCCGTTCATGTAACTCGCTGCAAAGCTGTGATCCAAGCTTGAACTGAAAGTAGATCCAGTTGTTTGTGGGGTTACAAGGTGTGACTGGACTTGAATTTGACATGGAGATGATCTAGGCCAAAGCAAGGGGGTATAAGTCAGTCAAGGTAATTGACAATGATTCCTTGTGCTTCCATCTGTTGCGAGATGATGTTTAGCTGGATGGTTCGTTGATTTTGGAGGATAGAAGGGAATCGATGTGGCATGCCCTAAACGAAGCAGCTGATCTAGAAGGGAGACACGGTTTCTCCTCAGATGAGCTGGAGCTGGTGATGCTTGCTTGTTGTACTCTCAGTGAACGACAGCATCTCCATTTGCTTATGTTCTGTTGAATGGCTTTTGATTCACAGGAGCTGGAAAAAAGAATAGATATAAGATCTACATTAGTCAAAATAATTCAGATGATTGCAGATTCTATTATTCTTGAATGTAAAGATGCTTCTTTTGTTACAAAATACTGCAAAAACCTAAGGAAATAGGCAATTCAGGCCAGTTCAAATGCACATAGAATGATCTAGTAGGAAATAGCACTACACTGGTGGGGAAAAATTATATTATGCAAGTTGTGACTAACAAGTAGCATTCATCATAACTAATCAGGGTTCCATTTTCGTTTTTAGCGATAATAGTTTTCTCTGTTTGTTTTCATTTCAAAAATCTCCAATTGGAAATGAACCCATTTTCATTTTTACGAGAATATATTTCTTTGTTCTGTTTTTTGCCCATTTCAAAAAACTCCAGTTGAATATCACATGGTACTGCTTGAATATCATAGAATTTGCCATAATGGTCAAGGTTGCAGAAGAACTACAATTATCGCCTATGTACCATGTTATTAGCCCAATGCCCACAAAGATTTGCTCTAAAACAGTTTGACTGGGTTCAATCTATAGAAACGCTTGTCCAATTTTCTCTTTTTTGGGCCCTTTTACCGAAAACCACTACTTTGCATGCTAAACTCTGTCTTCCGTTTTCACCGAAAGCCAGCTACTCAAATAATGTCTCAACTGTTTCAATAATGGGAGGGAATGACCAAGACAATAATGCTATAGAAAATCTACAGTAAAAGAGTGAAAGTCACCTTGGCAATTAGGTGACTCTCATTTCAAATGGAAATGTCATGGCACTGAATTGAAGAATTGCATTATTGCCAGGAGACTTCCAATCCTTTACAACATTGAATAGGCACAAGCACAAGTCTTCCTCTTCGGTCAACCCCAACCATAAAATAACATATACTGAAGAAGATCTAAGTAAGAAAGTTAGACAGCTTACTCTCTTGGCGTTGATACATGACATACTGATATCATCACTGCAGGTACATCAGATTATATATATATCATATAGTTTTATTTTTTTTTTCTTTTCTTGGCCTTTTTGCTTCCCTTAATGAAAATGTCAATTCAATTGTTGCTTCTTGGTCTAATTTCAATAGGAATGAACGGATTCTGCTGTTATAGGTCCTGATTTTTTCAGGAGTAAGTTGAAATCTTTTTCCTACTGTTAATCAACATGAACACCAGAATTAGACAAATAGGTGCAGTTTGATGACTAATCTGTCTTATTTTCCTAGGACGTATTCCCTCTAGTGTACAAGGGTGCAATGCTTAATTTAAAGATAGATTTTAGCCACTAGTTTAGTCCAGTTCAAGAAGCATCGGCCTATTAAGAGGTAAAGCACGAGAACTTGCTTAACAAACCAAGAAGTGTGGGAACCACTTGAACCAAAATGACAAATCCGTGAGTCTGGCCAAATAGTTACTCTGCTCATCAATGATAATATTATTGATACCCTGGTTTGCTAATAGCTCAATGGTTCGAATACATTACATAGTCAAAGATCTAATCCTAACAGTTCAAAGTGGCTGTAGATTGATCTGAAGACCGTACTGTGGGCATATTGTGAGAATGTGGACTGGTGAATGGGTGTAAGTAGGTGACAGAGTGAAGCTATACTGCTGTAGAATCATGGAGAGTGCAATCTTTATTTCTGCAAAGGCATAGTTCAAGCCTACACAAGTTCGCGGTCCCATACCAAACGGCATAAATGCAGCAGCACAGTTTTTGGTAGCATTAGCCACTCCATCAGCAAATCTTTCTGGTTTGAAGATATGAACATCTTCTCCCCAGATTTGTGGGTCATGGTGAAGAGCAAGGACTGGAATACAAACTGCCATCTTTTCTGGGATAACCAGTTCTCCTAGCCGAACTTCCCTTTGGACTTCTCTCGTCAGATTAAAAACAGGTGGATAAAGCCGCAAACATTCATTGACAATCATTCCCATCTATAAAATGTTGGGAAACAAAAAGAAAAAAAAAAAAAGGAAAGGCAGAGAGGTTAATTAGAGGCTAAACTGAACACAAGTAACATTTAATTATATAACTCTGGCTAATGGTTTCCTTACAGTTTTCAATCTTCCCACACCATCAGGACTTGGATTTTGCTTTCCAAATAATTCAATCACTTCCTCCCTTGCTCTTTCTTGCCATTCTGTGTGGATAGCTAGAAGGAAAATGGTCCAGGTTATGGCACTTGCTGTTGTTTCATATCCCGCGATATAGAAAGACTTGCATTCACCAACCACATCATCTACGGATATGCTCTTGCTATTGTCATTGTCATGGTGAACATTTAGCAGCAATCCAAGATAATCACTCCCATAACTATCCCGGTCCCCCATCATCACCTCATCCTCTCTTTTCTTCATTATCTTTATGATTGAGTCTCTTATGCCCTTTTCAAGCTTGTCTGACTCAATATCATCATTTGTTCTCAGGAATTTTCTGCCCATGACAGCTACACTTAGTACCACACACATGTACAAATAGCGATTAAGTAGAAGGTTAGTGATTGCCTATGTTCAGTGAGGAATTGCAAGATTACATGACTTTGGTAAAAAGAGACAAAGATTACAAGCAAAACCTGTGGCTATTGTTAGCCTTCTTACATCGATTGTAGTAGAGGAAGAACTCGGTTGAGTATACTTACTTGATTCCAGGAATGCCAACTTTATAATTGTTTCGGGCAACGATAAGACTCAACTTCGCCACCATTTCGAATACGTTCTTCCCTTCCAAATGGCTGAATCCAAAAACAACTCTGGAAATTATGTCAGAAGTCAAAATCTTGAACTCCTGGTACATTTCAACCTCTCGCACTTTCTCCTGTCTCCATCTTTCGAGCATTATCTCCACACTTACTATCATTGCTGGAATCATACCCTACAAGAGAATGACTTCAAGTTTTTCCCAGTTTGACATGTAGCAGTTAAATTGGCAAAAAAATTTTAATTCCTGAAGAAAAGATAAAAAAACAAGAGTTTACTAATTTCAAGCTGTCGGCATGGAAAGCATGATTGGCTAGTTTACGCATCTTCTGCCATTTTTCACCTTGAGATGTGAAGAGTCCATTACCTAACAACTTATCTGCATAATCTTGGATCACTGCTTTAAGTATTGCACCATCTTTATTGTTCATTACCTCTTTCAACAGTTCAGGCTCTAAGATTACCAATTGAGCTTTAGAACCATACCAATTGAGGAAGTTCATCCCTGCAAAGGTTGTAGAAAAAATTAACACATTTAATGTCTAGAAATACTGGATAAAGACTATAATCAAGATTACCATAAAGCTTAGTCCAAGAGTAGATGTGAGGCTGAATTCTGGGGAGTATCTGATGAGATATTTCCATAGGTTTGCTAATAGCTCCATTTCTCATGCTGGTGATCTCTTTGGTGTTCCCGTGCAGGAATCTGTAAGGAGGGCCTGTTATTCCCTGTGACCTCATTGCAGATTGTAGGCGAATCGGGCACCACCATACCTTTTTTAAGAACTTGAAAATGTAGAAAAGGATATACAGGAACAAGCAAATTGAGAGAGAGTTGATAATCATGCTCTTCATGGACATTGTTCTCAGAAAACAATGTGTCCCCCCTTAGATTTGTCAGAGGAATTGTTGATCTAATGTAATAAGATATCCTTTTGAGCATACAGCACGCCACTTGCCATCACATCACATGCATCTATTTTTATTTGTTTGCAAGAGGAAGCAAGATAGTATGGGACAAGTGTTGTGTTTTGCTATCTAGTCACCTTGAGTCTTTAATTGCTAAAACTAGACTTGTCAAAAGTCACATTCAACTAATCCCTATATTCTAATAGGCCAACACATGGTTAAACGTCACATATATACATCTTGGAGATATAAAAATGTGTTGGAAAGTGATTATCTAAGGAAATAGTGGCAGAAAATGTGCAACTTGCTGTTGGTTTTTGACTTTTGCGATTATAGTATCCTATTTGTAGCCTTTCTATGTATTGTTTGTTTAATGTAAGGGTTTTTGGGTTTCATAATACTCCATCTTTTGCGTTTTTGTTATGAAAACAAAGGATTAAAAGAAGAAGAAGTGGGAGGAGAAGAATTTTCCGGTCAAATTCCGGCGATGGAGAAATCGGCCGGTGAAGGGGGAAATCGGGAAGCACCCGGTTTTTCATTACCTTCTCTTTCATTCTTACACAATATATATAATAATATATAATATGTATTTGGTATATATTTAGTATGTATTACAATGGCATACATACAAGTATTTATACATTATTTTATAACACTCCCCCTTGGATGTCATTGTGTTGATGGGTAGAATACGCTTTGGGGATACTGCCTCATTAAAAACCTTACCAAGAAAAACCCAGTGGGATAAAAACTTGGTGAAGGAAAAAAGAGTGTAGTGCGTATTCTACTCCCCCTCATTTTGACTTCTCTTGATTTCTTGAGATCATTGCATGCCAAAATATCCTTGTCAACTTTCGGTTCGGTGACATTTGGTGACAGATGCTTTGTCCGACTACTTTTAATTCAGCACTACTTTAATTTGGCAATGTTGACAGCATTATCTTCATAATTTTGTCGTTTGGAGCGTCTATCTTGCCATCTTGCTTCTGTAGTCCCGATGATATTGCAATATCATGTGTAAAGTTGTAGTTGATGTCCGTCTCTGCTTTATGTGGACTAAATAAGGGATCTACACCTACAAAAATCAACTTTACTCTCTTTCGGGTTTACAGGATTACACATTCGTTTATTCTCCGAAGATGAGAGTAAATGTATATCATGCCAATAGGCTTAAGTCAAAAGCTTCAGGCTTTATATTTCTTGCAATGTAAATTGCACTTTGACAGGAAACTCCAGGATCAATCTAATAGCACGGTATTTGGAAACCTCTTCTGGAGTTCCAATCAAAATAAATTTACCCATGCTCAATATGATTTAAACTCAGTTCAATTTTTGTAATTTCTCGGGAATTAGTTGTTTCAGGCAACTTGGATCCTTCAGGGATCTTCATGTATATGTCATGACTTATGGATCCGTAAAAATAGGCTGTAATTGCATTCATTAGATGCATTTCTAATTCTTTTCATATAATGCCAGACTTATCAAAAATAATTGCATCCACCACAGGGGAGCATATCTTCTCATAATGAATATCTGGTCGTTGGGTAAAAACTTTGTGCCACAAACCGTGCTTTATATCTCATTATTTATTTCTTCCCGCACAAATACCCTTTTATGACCAATTGAATTTTACACCTTCTAGTGTACGGACTACAGGCCCGGAAATTTCTCGCTTCATGCGAGTCTAATACAGCCTTTAATCATGTTTCTTTATTTTGGCCAATCATACTGCGTCTACATTCGCCAAATGTAGGTTCATGATCCTCATTTTATTTAGCGCTATATTATAAATAAAAAAATTGTATTCCGTCGATGGTTATTTCACGTCGGTTCCACCTTATTTCTGACACTGTGATTGAGATCTCATCATGCTCATTTATTTCAGGTACTTGAGTTATTTCTGGAATTTTATCAATTTGTGTCAGAAAACCTCTTCTGGAGGATTTTCCTCTTCTTGAGGACTTTTAATTCAAACCTCTACTGGAGGCCTTATTTCCTTACTAGGGCCATCTTATCACTTTGCTCCTTTATTCTCTATCGAGAATTTCTTTTCTTTTGGAACCGAGTATAATCTATAGATTCATTTGCATACTTATATTGGTCTTCAGGAACATCAATTGAAACAGGAGCATTTGCAGCTGGTATATGGTCACACTTAATTTAAATGTGTCTGGCGATTGCATATCATTTTTTTTGCAAATGAATCATCTTCTTTTGAACTTCAGGTTCACATTAATTTATATGAGGATCAACATTCATATATATTATGCATTTCAACAATCTTGATCCAGCTGCTTCTTTCTCCCCCTGATGTTGGGTATACACACATATCAAATTATCAATAAGCAAATCTTGCTATAAATGAATCTCCAATCTTTTTAGTCAATAGTTTCAATAATGTTGTGATTTGATGAAGATTACCCAACATCTATTCCCAACCTTCTTTAAGGACCAGATTAACTATGCTGTGGTGGAGCATAATATACTGTACAACCAACGGTCCGAAGATGGGAGATATTTTGTGACCAAGAACTAATGGGGAGATCTTATGATCTTATAATATCTTATTAGCTTGATGCACATTTACTGCGTATAAAATACCATAGTCATATTTCATCAATGGTCCTGCAATCAATTGTCAATATGGCCCAGATCTCTTTGGGTTTATTTCTAATGATATACATTCTCCATTGAAGAAACATACCAGAATCATCTAGACATATAATCTAATAACATGAGTAGGGATATGCACCTGCAAGTGGCTTAATCATTAGAACAAGTGCGCACAATGCCAACTTGCGTCACATAATAGACCATCTAGTCGATGCATCGTAAAAATTACCTAGATGGTCAACATAGTGGATTTATCATTCCGCGTTCATATCCCAAATTTGCTGGTCTAGGCCAATCTCATCTTTTGATGGCCGTATTATTAATTTCGTAGCAAACAAACACATGAAAATTCATTGATCCAATAAATTTCGTGCATCATTATTGACCCGGGATGGCCCATCCGGTCATGCCAAACAATAAGTCCATGTACCAACTTCAAGTTGGTGCCAGCTTCATGCTGGATAATTTAGAAAAATTATTTACCAGCTTCTGGCTGGTGCATACTAGCTATAAATTACATATCTATCAGCCAACTGCTAATTGGTCTGAGCTTCAGGCTGTATAAACTTGTGTATTTAAACACTTAAAAATTTCTAGCTTCAGGTTAGAGCATTTCAGTTTCTGGCTGGATTTGTTAAGTTTCAATTACTCAACTGCTAGCTTAAGGCTAGCTATATATGTCCCAATTTTAGCCTTATTTCTGCCACTCATGTCAAAAAGATCAGAATTATTGGACAATAATTAAAGTACTGGCAAACTTTTCCAAAAGCAAAAACCTCGAAGCTTAAAAAGCTTTGGAGTTTACTCACAAATAATGCAAAGTTTTAATTACCGAAAAATCTTCTGGATCTTTTCGGAGACAGGAAAAAGGGTCCACATTTGATAAACTGACACCTAGCTGTCTAATCTCAAACTATAAGAAGGGGAGGCGGTTGAGACAGGAAGATGCAGAAAACTCAGAAAAACTCAACAAGACAAGAAAATGCCTTCCCTAGCTACTGTTTTCTTTGTTGAGGGTGCCTCTTTAGGAAGAAGGAATAGGTTAGCTTATAGCATGGTGAATGAGCAGCAAGAGGAATTACCGAATGATCTGGCGAGAATTCCTCATTTAGTGTTTGTTGATGAACTTTATTTATCTAGGTTCTTTGTAACTCCTATGGAAGAAACATTCTTCCTAGAGGACCAAAGCAATCTAAGGGCTTCCTTTTATGGCTCAGCTAACTCTATTATGTTTTTCATATCTAATAGACTGCAAGAATTTCAGCTAGAGCCTTCATGTCAGATTTTAAATCAAAACAGTTATTATCAGGTTTCCATGATGGCTCGGAGCGTCCAAAGGGTGACTGGGTTACCGCCTACATGGCCTAAGGTACGACTTCTACTATGGAATGGCAGGGGTGTAGCAAGAAGGTCTCAAGACTTTGTGCGTACCTTAAGGGATCTGAAGAATCAGTACAAGCCTAACATGGTATTGATTACTGAGACTTTGTGGCAAGCAGGAGAGAATCATGGTGTGATCCCACTTCGTTTTCCTCCAACGAATCTATTTAAGATACCTGGAGAAAACAACATGGGTGGTATGTGGTTCTCCTGGAACGACAGTGTTAGGGTCAACATTATTGGTGAGGCTCAGAGTTTCAGGGTTAATGTTGCACCCAACAGATAGAGTACTGTTTAAACATATGTATGAGAACCATTCTTCTTTGAATGTTCTCCAGTTATGTATCCGTTTATGCAATAATAATATGCATGTTTGCTTTGAGCCTTTTCCATTTATTATCTCATTTACGCCCATAGGCACAAATAATTATACTTTTTATTCGCTTCAGAGAATAGATCAGAGTCAATTCATCGGGATCCATAATAATTCATTTTATTACTAGGGGTGTCTGTACTCTTCAAGAGTATATGCTCTTCCAGAGCGTAAATATACGATCTTCTAGATCATATTAAAACATGCGTTCTTCAGGAACATATTCGGATTTATGCTCTTCTGGAGCGTGTTAATCTTTTTCTCATTTCGAGATGTCATAATATGTTATGTTGACATCCACACATATAATTCTCCCCCTGTGGATGTCAATTTTGCATTGTCTTCGAGACTAATGCTTGGGGCATTAGTCTAGAAACAATTATTAAGTACTGAAAAGTAAATAAAAAAAATTGCAATGCGAAATAATTTAAACTGAACATAAAATAAATTGAATGTAAAATAAATTGCTCCTTCATGGTAAGCAAGTATAATATCCACCTTCTGATGGTCATATAATTTCCATCTTCTGGTGGTAATAGTTTTTATTTTCGATTTTCCTTTTGAAGGATCTTTAGGATCTTTTGAACGGAAAGACTTCGAGTCTTCATTGTATTGTCCTTTATTGAGTTTTCTGGACTCTTATATTGAATCTTCCAGACTATTATCATGTAAATTCTTATTCGCATTTGATACCCATAATAAATTTCTTCTGGAAATTATAAGGGTCTCGAATAACATAATTTAAATAAAATTAAAGATTGAAATGAAAGAAATAAACATGGGCCTTTCGTTAATTATCCCAATGAAGAATTAAATAACCGAAAAATTAAAAGTAATGGTCCTTATATAAATTAGCCCAATTAAAATAAATGACTAAAAATAAAATGCAATGGGCCTTTTGGCAGTAAGTCTTCAGGTCTTTGCTGCATTTTTTTTTATTGAGTCTGCTGGACTCTTTCATTTAGTCTTCGAGACTATTATACATTTCAACATTTAATGCCCATATTCAAATTTCTTCCGAAAATTTTGAGGGTCGCCCATTCAAGTAACATAAATAAAAAAAAACTGAATTAAAATAAATAATCAGGGGCCTTTTATTAATTACCCCAATTTAAAAAAATAACAGAAAATTAAAATTGATGGGCCTTGTACGAGTCCAAAACAAAACATAAAATTAGAAACGAAAAATATAAATACAATGAGCCTTTTAATAGCCCAATCGGAAATTAAATAAAAAAATATAAAATATGCTTACTCGATAAATCTTTCAGCAATAATATATAATATATAGCATATTAATATCCGGTTACTATTCCGGTATATATATTTCCATCCTCTCCCCTTTTCTTCATTTTTTTTTTCTCTTTTTCTTTCTTATCTTCCTTTTTTTTTCTCTTCTCTTTTTTTTCTTCTATTTTTTTTAATGGATTTTTCTTTTTTGGATTTTTTTTGGATCGGGCCGTGAATAGTGTGAGCCCAGGCCAAGGCAAAAGGGCCAGCACAAGCCTGCCTGAGCCCAGCCCACAACCCAAGCCTGCAACCCATATCGCGACCCGACCGTGGGACGGGCCAACCCGACCCATCCGGGTCGTCATCTTCCCAAAAACTCCTTGGTTGCAGCGGCGGCTTCGTGGAGCAAGGACGGCGGCACGGCGACACTGGAGTAGAGGCGCGCGGCATGGGAGGGAGGCGCGAAGCGGAGCCATGTCGTCGCCGGTAAGAAGGAGGTGCGGGACGGCACGGTGTCGTGAGGGGAAACAGATCCGGGAGCTCGGCGGGGTTTGGCTGGAGAGGAAGATGGAGGAGAGGAGAGGCTCCGTCGGGAGGGAGGCGGCAGGCGCGCGGCGACTACATGCGGCAGCATGCGTCGCGGGCAAGGGTGGATCCGACGGAGGCAGACCCGTTTGGGTCACTTGGGTTGCCGGGCCGCCGTCAGGTCTTCCTCTCCTGGCGGCGCGTCCGGCGGCGGGAGGGAGCGAGGAAGACGGCGGCAGCTTGGGAAGGCCGTTGGAGTCGGCGGTGGCGCGAGAGGCGGCGCGGGACCCGTGGTCGTGAACAGTGACAGACCGGTAAGCAAGGGTGCATGAACTGTTCATGCCTGTTTCCTTTTTTTTTTCTTTCATTTCTGCTCTTGTTTTTGTGTTTTGCACGGGTAGAATCGGTCGTGCTGATAACGTGTTATGAAAATAAAGAATTAAAAGAAGAAGATGTGGGAGGAGAAGAATTTTTCGGTCAAATTCCGGCGATGGAGAAGTCGGCCGGTGAAGGGGGAAATCGGGAAGCACCCGGTTTTTCATTACCTTCTCTTTCATTCTTACACAATATATATAATAATATATAGTATGTATTTGGTATGTATTTAGTATGTATTATAATGACATACATACAAGTATTTATACATTATTTTATAACAGTTTTGGCCAATTATATACCCCCACTTTTTTGTTTAGCCGGTCATGTACCCCGACTTTTAATGGGCAGGCCAATCGTGATCCTCAGTCAGGTACCTACTCATGTAAAGTAGGTTTTACAATAACACGTGCCAATTTGAAGAGTTAGCATGTTTAATCAAGTATTTCAGTCAATGACAAAGCTTAATCAAGAGTTCCTAACTAGTCATAAACTGTAGCAGATTGAAGACCGTGACCAAGAGATAGTGTTAGAAAGTGATTACTTGCTAGAATCTTCTAAAATAATCTTGTAAAAAAATCATGATATTTTCTTGTAATCTAGAATGCTCTAGCATAAATATCAAAATACTTTACATAATTGTCTAGGAGCACTAAATAAAAATCAGTAAAAAGTTAAGATATTTTGGAAAGTTAAGTCGGTGTGTACAAGTATATATATCATGTAATGCAAAATGAATGCGTGTGCTTTCCTGAATAATAGCGTGTCCTCTGTTTCCTCTGTTTTCTTTCTAACAAACTTACAAATCCTTTATTCTTTCTATTTTGCATAAACAAAAAACCTTTCCTTCACTTTCTCAAATACACCCTTCCTATATTTTTTTTTTCCTTCAATTGGTAGCGGAGCCCCTTTGTTCTTAAGGGACCATAAACCCCAAAACACAATACCCATAAATTCAGCCTTCCTATAATTTTAAAAAAATCCATCTTCTTAATCTTTCATGATGTCAAGAAATTTCACAGTACCAACACCACCTGTATTTACAGGTGAAAATTTCTAAACTTGGGCTGTGAAGATGAAGGCTTATCTTCAAGCTTACGGCTTATGGGAGGTTGTTGATGTTGGTGTTAAACCAAATCCACTCTCAGAAGAAGCCACTATAAATCAAATCAAGCAACACAACGAAGAAATTGCAAAAGGTTATCAAGCTTTGTCTGCAATTTTTTCGTTGGTGTCCGAAGAAATTTTTACAAGAATTATGGCTTGTCAAACCGCCAAAGAAGCTTGGGATAAGTTGAAGGTGGAGTTTTTGGGAAGCCAAAAATCAAGGCAGATGCAAGTCCTCAATCTTAGATGCGAATTTGAGTTTTTGAGGATGGAGGAGGCTGAGCCACTCAAAGAATTTGCTGATAAGTTGGTGAAGATTGTCAACCAAATCAGATTTTTGGGAGAAGATTTTCTAGACAAGAGGGTAGTTGAGAAGGTGTTGGTGAATCTTCCAGATAGGTTTGAATAAAAAATCTGCTCATTGGAAGAATCAAAAGATCTGTCAGAAATAACTTTGCAAGAGCTTGTTCACTCTTTACAAGCTCAAGAGCAAAGGAGAGCACTCAGACAAGAAATTCAAGCAGAGGGAGCTATGAATGTTAAACATAAAAACAAGTATCAGTTCAGCACCAATAATTAAAAGCAAGCTGCAGAGAAGAAGGGAAAGCAGAAGAAGTACAATGGCGACACCAAATTTGGTCAGAAAAAACAATTTCTAGCTTGTACTTTCTGCAAGAAAACAAATCATTCGGAGAAATATTGTTGGTTCAGAAATGATGCACAATGCAAAAATTGCAAAAAGTCAGGCCATGTTGATAAAGTATGCCAACTAAAGAAGCAGCAGCAGGATCAGCAGGCTCAACGTGTTGAAAACCAGCAAGATGAAGCACGAGAATAACAACTGTTTGTTGCATCATGTTAAACAACAGCAAGAAGCAGTGATTGGCTCATTGACAATGGTTGCACACACCACATGACTCACAAGATTGATGCTTTTTCAGACTTGGATGAGTCTTATCTCTCAAAGGTCAAGAATGGGAATGGAGACTATATCGATGTTAAAGGCAAAGGTATGGTTGCAGTTGAGACTCCATCAGGTACCAAATTTATTTATGAAGTTTTATATGTTCCCAAGCTTGATCAGAATTTATTGAGTGTGGGCTAATTACTTGAGAAGAATTATTCGTTGATATTTAAAGATAATGCTTGCACTATATATGATGCTGCAAACAACAAGATATTTTCTGTTGGCATGAAGGATAAAAGTTTCTCATTAAATTTGAGGAACAATAATGCTCATTCATATGCAAGCACAATTGATCTGACCTCTCTTTGGCATAAAAGGTTAGGTCATATCAATTATACTTCTTTGAAAAATCTTCATGCTAAGGAATTAGTACATAACATGCTTGCTATTGGAGAATGTTCTGCTATTTGTGAGGTCTGTCAACAGGGGAAGCAATCAAAATTGCCATTTCCGATCAACAAAGCTTGGAGAGCCTCAAAAAAACTACAATTAGTCCATACAGATGTTTGTGGACCAATGAAAGTACCTTCTTTGGGAGGCTGTAGGTACTTTATTCTCTTTATAGATGATTTTTCAAGAATGTGTTGGGTTTATTTCTTAAAGCAAAAATCTGAGGTATTTGAGATATTTCAAAAATTCAAAGCTTTGATAGAAAATCAGAGTGGCTGCTCTATAAAGGTCCTAAGGTCAGATAATGGGACCGAATACACTTCACAAAATTTTAACAAGTTTTGTGAAGATGCTGGTATCTCTCATCAGCTCACAGTAAGTTATACTCCTCAGCAAAATGGAGTTAGTGAAAGAAAAAATAGAACAGTCATGGAGATGGCTCGGTGTCTCTTGTTTGAGAAACAGATGCCTAAGAGCTTTTGGGCAGAGGCGGTGAATACTGCTCTTTATATTCAAAATAGGCTGCCTACAAAAACTCTAGACAATAAAACTCCATTTGAGGCTTGGAACGGATTTAAACCATCTGTGGAGCACTTGCGGGTGTTTGGTTGTGTATGTTACACATACATACCTGATGTTAAGAGGGACAAGCTGGAGCACAAGGCTGAGGTTAGAATCTTTGTAGGATATAGCTCTGTTGCTAAAGGTTATAAAGTTTATAATCCTAAAATTGAGAAGGTTATTGTCAGCAGGAATGTTAAGTTTGATGAAAATGCATCCTGGAATTGGCAAAATTCCAAGGATGATCATCAGCCTTCTCAAGTCTTGTCTCAGCAAATAAATCAAAAGAATGATGAGCCTCAAGTAGAAGATGAGGAGGAAGAAGAAGAGTCAGTTAGAGGCACTAGAACCCTTGCTGATATATATCAGAGATGTAATGTTGCTGTTCTAGAGCCCACAACTTATAAAGAAGGAAGTAAAATTCCTGGATGGAGAGATGCAATGCAGGAGGAGATGAATATGAAAGAAAAGAATCAGACTTGGTGTTTGGTTGATAGGCCAAGTCATAAAAATGTCATTGGAGTAAAGTGGGTTTATAGAACCAAGTTGAATGCAGATGGTTCTGTGAATAAGCTGAAGGCTAGGCTGGTTATGAAAGGCTACTCTCAGCAGTTTGGAGTAGACTTTACTGAAACATTTACTCCAGTGGCAAGGCATGATACAATTAGGCTATTACTAGCCTTGGCCGCCCAAAAAGGCTGGAAAATGTTCCAATTAGATGTAAAATCAGCATTTCTTAATGGATTTCTTGATGAAGAAATTTATGTTGAGCAGCCTCAAGGTTTCGTTGTCAAAGGCAATGAAGAGAAAGTCTACCTCTTAAAAAAGGCCCTATATGGCTTGAAACAAGCTTCTAGAGCCTGGTACGCAAGGATAGATGAGTATCTAATCAAACTTGGCTTTCAAAGGAGCAAAAATGAAGCCACTGTATATGTGAAAGCAACAAATTCAGATTTGTTGATTGTGTCCTTATATGTAGAAGACTTGCTAGTCACAGGAAATAATCCAAAGCTTGTGAAGCAATTCAAAATGGAGATGAGCAAAGTATTTGAGATGACTGATTTGGGCGGGATGACATATTTTGTTGGCATGGAAATATGTCAAACTAAAGGAGGAGTCTTCATAAGCCATAGGAAGTATGCATTGGAGATTCTAAAGAAGTTCAAGATGCTTGATTGCAAGCCAGTCAGTACACCTTTGGCTTTGAACGAGAAGCTAAGCAAGGAAGATGGTTTTGAAAAAGCTGATGCTTCTCAATACAGAAGTTTGATAGGCTGCCTCCTATACCTCACAACAACCCGACCTAATATTATATTTGCTGCTAGCTTACTTTCTAGATTCATGCATGCTCCTAGTGAGTTACACTTCAAGGCAGCAAAACGGGTGCTAAGATATATCAAAGGTACTGTTGATTTTGGTATTTGGTTTTAGAAAAAACAAGAGATCAAGCTTCATGGATTTTCTGATAGCGACTGGGCTGGTTCTCAAGACGATATGAAAAGCACATCAGGGTATTTGTTCACCCTTGGTACTGCTGTTTTCTCTTGGAATTCCAGGAAGCAAGACATTGTTGCCCAGTCCACAGCAGAAGCAGAATATGTAGCAGCTGCTGCTGCTGTCAACCAAGCAATTTGGTTGAGAAAAATGTTGCATGATCTCAAGGAAGATCAAGAAGAAGCTACAGAGATTATGGTAGACAATCAATCTGCAATAGCAATATCCAAAAATCCAGTGTTTCATGGCAGGACAAAGCACATGGAGATCAAATTTCACTTCATCCGAGAAGTGCAGCAAGCCCATGAAGTCAGTCTTGTTCATTGCATTTCTGAAAATAATCTAGCTGATATTTTGACAAAAGCATTGCTCAAAGAAAGATTTGAGAAGCTCAGAGATACTTTGGGAATTTGCAGTAAGAAATTGAGGAGGAGTGTTAGAAAGTGATTACTTGCTAGAATCTTCTAAAATAATCTTGTAAAAAAATCATGATATTTTCTTGTAATCTAGAATGCTCTAGCATAAATATCAAAATACTTTACATAATTATCTAGGAGCACTAAATAAAAATCAGCAAAAAGTTAAGATATTTTGAAAAGTTATGTTGGTGTGTACAAGTATATATATCATGTACTGCAAGCCCTTCCTATATTTTTTTTTTTTTCCCTTCAGATAGCCTACTCTGTTGGCGTTGTTGATACCTGACGTATCCAGATCATCGCCACTGGTTCTCACCACATTGTATGTATTTCACATAGTTTCTTCTATCCTTTTTCCTTACTAAGGATGCCAAAATTCACTTCTGTCAAAATTCCTTACTAAGGTTGAGTCCTGAGTTTTCAGAACCCAGTTTAATTCTTTTTCCGCTAGTTAATCATGTGATATCTACCCAGTATTACACAGATAGGCTCCAAACCGTAAATGGCGCATGATCAATTACAATCTGATGAGTAACTGTCTTAATTTCCTATGATGTGTTCTCATAATCTGAATGATAGAGTGCATTACACATTACATATATCCAGTCTTTATGGAAGAGCGTCCAGTTTGTATTAAAACACAGATATTTACCAGGAAGGTGGAGATTTGGTGGATATTTACCAGGAAGCCTTTCATTTTGACATTACTTGGTGTTCCTGGACGTGAATACTGTTCCACGAAATTTTCAAATCATTGCATTATAGTGGTTGTGGGAAAATAAAGCAGGGTAGGAAATTCATAGGGACTTGCTACCTTTAAGCCTTTCAAGTGCATAAAATTTCCTGTCTTATTCTTATAGAAGTTAACAAGATTGACCCACCACCACACACAAGTCTTCCTCATTTGGGTCAAACCCCCCCCCCCCCCCCCCCCCCCCCCCCCCCCCACACCAAAATATAATAACGGGTAATGCATTAGATGAGATCATAATCTACAACAACTGATTGAAGGTTTACCTGAGAAAGTTAGGGGGAGACCCGGTTGACCTTGTTGATACTTGACATATACATCCAGATCATCACTGCAGGTACATCAGATATATATAGTTTTTTTTTCTTTTCTCTTCTTTTTTCTTATTGATAATGTCAACAATTCACTTGTTGCATCTCATCATGCTCTAATTTCAAGAGGAAGGAAATGATTATGCTGTTCTTAGTCAAAATCTTTTTTCCCTCTTGTTGATCATCTTTTCTATCTAGTATTAAGACCTTAGATATGATGAGATGTGGAGTATCGTCAAGCATCATCCTCTCCTGTTTCATGTTGACATTTTTCCCCAAAGTAAAATTTAGAGGGAGTGGCATTCATTAATCTAAAGAGAGCTTGTAAAACAGCAGCCCTCTTTGAGTTTCTGTACAAAAACATCAGTTTTTCAAACCAATTTTAGAATAACAAAAAGGTTCAAATCCAACCCTCAATTCAAGGAGAATAAAAGAATGTTGCTGGAGTAGATGGCACAATTGAAGAAATGCTCAGTAAATCATGCATGACCAGTTACATTCTGATGGCTGTTCTGTCTTATTTGCCTAGGATGTTCTTCTCTTTCATGCTATGCATAATTGTCTTCCCAAACTTTTTTTTCTGACCATAGGCAAAATGGCTTCCTGAAAAAAAAAAATCAGGCTTCGAAACCATTTTATCTGATGACGACAGGGAAGATGGCTTGCTGTTTTAAAATGGAGGAAAAGCACCAAGTCAACCATGAATTCATGGAGAATGGAAGAAAACTACTGGAGGAGCTGATCACTACTTGTGATGGAAGATGCAATATTCCCCTCCGTACCTTCTCCTACAAGGATATCTGGCAAGCAACAAACAACTTCGATCGTAGCAGAATAGTTTCTTTTGAACCTGATTTCACATTATATCAAGGCTTTATGGAAGGTCGACCAGTTTCTATCAAAACATACAAGAATGTACCAGCAAGGTGGAGATTTGGTGCATCACCTTTCACTGACATTGCCATTGGGGCACAAATGAGTGTCCACAAGAATGTCCTAAAGTTGATCGGATGCTGCCTCAAGTTTGAACATCCAATTCTGGTCCATGAATTTACAAGCAACCACAAGCTTCTCAATGACTATATCTCCAAGCCCCAGGACAGTCAGCTACCATCCTGGAAGTTCAGGATCAAGATAGCACTAGACATTGCCAATGCAGTTGCTTACCTTCACAGTACCGTGCTTTCCAGGCCTGTTATTCACAGGGATCTAACACTTCGCAATATTGTCATTGTTGTTGACCAGAGTAGTTATTTGGCCAAACTGACAAATTTCTCATATTGTCTATCTATTCCTGATGGTGAAACCCATTTGAAGTTAGATACGGTGACGGGAACATCCTACTTCCTGGCACCAGAATATGCCAGTGACGGTTATCTCACTGAAAAGAGTGATGTTTATGCTTATGGAGTCCTTCTATTCTGTATTTTAACTGGGCGCCAACCGGGCAAATTCTTTCGGGATAAAGATGAAAGCCATAGCCTGTCGTCCTTGTTTTGGATATTGTTGATCCTGCTTTGCTGCAAGAAGGAATTGAGGAGGGGAAGCTGCGAGATTTTGCAAAACTATCACAAAGATGTGTTAGTGCTGATGCAGAAAACAGACCAACTATGATTGAGGTTGCAAAACAACTCCAGGAAATGTATTGCTCTATTCCACCTTTTTAGTCCTTCAAAGCCTACAATGAGCTTCTTCTCTATTCTCGAAAAGATGATATTACATTCTAAACAATACAAAATTCTATTATATACTCTTGTTAAAGTCCATCCACAAAATTCATTCGTACTCTCTCTTGTTGGATGATCTGTAAGTATTTTGATTGGTTTGTCTGGTTGGACATTCTCTTGATTATGAATATTTCTTAGGCTTCTGTTGAGTTTTAAAATCATTAGATTATTCTGGAAATTAGGACATGATGTAAAAAAAGGAAAGAAACTTCCCCAGCCTAATTCAGATCAAACTTCCTATGCTGTTATGGCATTGTCCCAGCCCAAGTCTTCATATTTTCCCTCACTTCAACCATGAAAGAAGGTGTTGATGATTTAGGCTTCCCAGATATAGCAGATTGCAGATCTCAGTTTTACTGGCCACTGTTGCAGGGATACCACCACTCTAATTTTAGGTTTCTTTGTCTTTTCCCTTCTTCTTCTTTGTATTCTCTCTCTAGTATAAAAGATGCAAAGCATAATTCAATGTCAATCTAACTGGCCAATTGCTTTCATGGGTTATGCACATATTAGGCATACTGTTGGGCTAGGAGATCCCAGGTATGGTGAACTGTGGACTATCATCTGGCATCTTTTTCTCCTGTTGTTGCTAGTAATTTCTTCATGGACTAGAATTTTGAAGGCATTAAAATTCAATGTAAGAGACAGCTTGAAAAGAAGGTCAAGATCATTGAAAGAGTGAAATCTATGATGTACAGACAGACGAATTGAGAGCACAAGAATGCTAATGGAGGAGCTTATTTCTACTTGTGATGGAAAATGCAATCCTATACATAACCATCACTGCCAAAGCTCCAGGATGCAACAAACAACTATGACTACCAAACAATAAATATAATTTTGACGACTACAATTGCATACTATATCGAGGATTTTTGAAAGACCGCAAGATTTCAGTTAAAACATATAGAAAATTCCCAGGAAAGTTAGATATTATACCCGGATCACCTTTCACTGCCATTGGGTCAAGGCAGAGTGTTTCACTGATAGAATGTTGCCTTGAGTCTGAACATCTAATTCTGGTCTATGAATTTGTGGTGTAGATGAATGTTGACTCTGACCATTTTAGAGGTGTTTGATTTCTCAAATTAAGTTTGCAGTTTACAGTCATTTTGGATCCTGAAATCACAAAACAATTTTTCTTTGTCAGTTCATATGTTTTCCTAGCTCTACTAGGCTTCCAAATCTAAGAGGGTTGAAGGGAGTTTGGGTATTTCGAAGTAATATTAGGGGCCTAAAGTTGTGGATCATAAATTTTTGAAGAGCGCCTAACCCCTGTTAAAAGATATATGAGCCCAAGAAGGTTATAATTTATTGGATCTCCTTCCCAAGCAAGGACATTGCAATTGGACGGTTAACACAGAGGAATGTCTTGAAGCGAAATAGGATGCTACTCTTTCAAATAATTGAACTTGTTTAAACTAGTGAGATGCCCGCGCTTCGCTGCGGATTCCGAGCTTAAAAAAATTTCACTAATTGTGGGACAAATAAATAGAGAAAGAAATAATGCAGGTATTGCATGCTAATTCAGCTAGCAAGCATCTCAATGGAAAACTAAAGGTTGGAGAAAAGTACACTTGAACTGGTCAACACACGAATAATTTTTTTATTCTAAATAGCAATATTCTAACTTTTATATTGATCAGAAAGTATCCTAAATTACATGTTCGATGATTTCCCTCGGAAGTAGCAAAACTATTAGCGCATAACAATTCTGTGTTTGCTACTTTTTTATCAACATCTTCAACGGTAGAGGTTTTTTCTTTTTGTTCTCCTACATGCCAGCTACGTATCCTTATAAGTTGTCATTACAAGAAGCCCCGAATATGAAAAGCCACTGCAAGAAGGTTGAGTTTAATTTCGTTTATTATATTCATTAATAAGCTTTTTTAAACTGATATTCATTAATAAGCTTTTTTTCCTCGTTGCCTGCATACTCTAGCCAAACCAAACTTTGAAATTAATGATGTAATATAATAGGCAAACAAAGGTACCTATTATCCCATATGTCGTTCTTTTGGCATCAATAGCTTTAGACAGAGCCTTGTCTTCTTCTTGCCATTTTTTGTCCAAAAAATTACAAAACAAAAAGACAGAGTTAACATGATATCAGAAGGACTTGGTTTGTATTTTCAGTGTTAAAGAAACCAATTCACTTCACTCGATTAACTTTGTAACCTAATTAATAGGAGAACGAACCAAATACATTTGCTGATACACATTGTTGTATCCCATGGTATCCACTTATGGTTGCAGCTCTGCATTTTTTTTTCTTTCTTCAAAAGAAATTACAGTTGCTAGTTAAGTGTAAAGAATTAGAAAAATCAAAAAGAATCATCTTTATTCATAAGAGAAGTAATAACAGTAATTTTCAGTTACTAAAGAGTACCAATTACAACTAATGAAAATTGTGAGTTTGATACTGCTACTATAATTTGAAAAGAAGACTGACGGTTTGCACCAAGCTCTCTTATAGTCTCTTGTAGTGTGTCTTCCTAAGATTTTAACTACTATTAATGATTAAAGCATATGAGAAATAAATATGTTAGGAAGAAAAATAACAATACACGCCAACATTTCTTCATCAATACAAAGCAGAAGATGACAGACTAATACAGAAGCTTTTGCGGTATTCTTGTCGGAATTTTTCACCTGCATGCAACTTATTGAACTTTCTTCAATTATTTCAATGAAACCAAACAGTTCAATATATAGGAAAGAAAATCAAACGACCATGAGGCTTAGGAGTTAGGACAAACAAGAAAAATAAAATGGTAAACTGTTATAGAATTCTTAATCTGACTTAATAACAGATATGAAACTTACAACTTATGACCAAGTATATGGTGAGGTATTTCAAAGTTTGGATTCGGAATGACCAAGTATATGGTTGAGGAATTTCAAGTTTGGATTCTTTCGGATAACATCGACCGTTCTGCTTTCAGTTTGGTTAGACAAAGGAATTCATAGAGAGGTGGAGAGAGAGGAGAGAAAATGAAGGATGTAACAGTACAATTGCGGAATAAAGGATTTTTTGGTACCTATACTTGGCCTCGATTTGGGTTTTGGTACCTGTACTGAAATTTCATGTTTTTTGGTACCTGTACTTGGTAGTTTTCATGAATTTTGGTACTTCCGATGGCCGGACGGTCGCCGGAGACACGTGTCGAATTTATATGAGGCCACATCATCTTGGTGGTCAACCCCACCTGGGTTCCCCCAATCTCGACCGGAAACCACCAAAAAACCGACCCGTTCCGGGTCTAACCATACCAAATATCCCAATTTCATTTTTAAAAAGTGAAATTAAATTAAAATACATTACAAAATCAATTTAAAATAATTAATTAATTTCATGGGTAAATAAGAATTGACATTAAAATTTAAGAATCATAATTTTTTTAAAAAAATAAATAAGTATATAAATTTTATATATTTACTTTCTAAAAATAGAAATTATTATTTTTAAAAATAATGATAATAATTTCTAAAAATAATTTTCTTAAAAAATAAAATAAATTTTTATATTTTTTAAAAATATATTTTTAACAAAATTATTGTAAATTTTTTTATTTGAAATTTAAAATTTTTATGTAATTTTTCAAAAATTAAAATAAATTATGATTTTTAAAAATTAAAATAAAATATAATTTTAAAATTAAAATAAATTTATATAAAATTTCACATAAATATATAATTTTTATGTTTTTTCAAATTAGAATAAAACTTTATATGAAACGCCCCGACCCGTATTTACCGTACACAGTAAACACGTGCCGGAACTGTGACGACCCAACCCAACATGACTCAGCTTACAGTGTATACAACAACAACTCGGCCCCAACGGCCCAAAATAACAAACATCAATAATAATAAAACCGGCCTATTGGCCCAACATCAATAATAATATGCACAGCGGAAGACTTTAACTCACACAAACACTGTAAGCAACAACAATATGGCCTACGGCCCAACGGCAAAATAAACAGCACAGCGGAAGACTTAACGACTCACAATGACTCTGTATGCAACCCATGATGCATCTAATGGATCCAAGCCCGTCCAAGGGATAACGCCGCAGCCTCTCTGGAATGCAATATACCTGAACCACAAATAACTCAACCTACGGGATGAAAGCCCGCAGGTGAGGGGTGAGTCCGAAGTGCCCACCGGGTAAACCCATAAGCAAATATACATATACATACACCGTAACTATTCCAAGTCACAACACAACAATTAACCAAGGTTCTCACGAACCTTAAATACACACTGGTGATTCTAGAC